>JAOTJB010321808.1:0-14349 GCA_027123815.1 Erythroxylum minutifolium | reverse complement strand
CCTTGGTGGGCAAAATAGTCCGTTGGTACACCTTCACTAGGAAAAACAACCTGTTGACACATCATTGGGGGGAAAAAGAACCTGTTGACACTCCTTCAGTAGGCAAAATAGCCCATTGGCATGGTCGTTAGGCACCTTTAAAGGGCAAAAACTGCCCGTTGGGCTCCTTCGATGGCAAACACAGCCTGTTAGCACACTTTTTGTAGGTAAAACAGCCAGTCGACACCCTTCGATGGACAAGGCAGCACATTGGCACAGTCATTAGACACCTTTGGTGAGAAAAACAGCACGTGGGGAAGAATTAGTGGGAAACATAGCCTATTAGGAAGCATCTGTGGGAAAAAATACACAACATCTTCAGTGGGAAAAATAGCCTATTTCCACACCTTCGGTAGACAAAACATAGCCCATTGGCACACCTTCGGTGGATAAAAGACAGCCTGATGGCACACCTTTGTTGGACAAAAGAGCTCGTTAGCACGGTCACTAGGCACCATCGATGGGAAAAACACCCCTTTGGCACACCTGCGGGAAAAACACCACGTTGATATGGTCGTTAGGTACCTTCGGGGTCCAAAATAGCCCGTTGGTGCGGTCACTAAGCACCTTTTGTGGGTAAAACAGCCCATTGCCACACCTTCGGTTGGTAAAACACCTATTAGACGGTCATGAGGCACCGTCAGTAGGAAAAATAGCTCGGTGGCTTAGCCACTAGGCACCTTCGGTGGGAAAAACAACCCATTGGCACACCTTTGGCCGGTAAAACAACACGTTAGCACACCATCGACAGAAGAAACAACACATTGGCACCGTCATTAGGCACCTTCAGTTGGAAAAATAGCCCATTGGCACGGTCACAAAGTACTTTTGGTGAGAAAAACAGCCCTTTGGGTACATTAAGTCTAAAATACAACCCAGTGGCACACCTTCGGTGGGCAAAATATCTGGTTGGCACGATTGGTATGCACGTTTGGTGGGAAAAATAATCCTTTGGCATGTTTTCTAAGTAATTTAATGGGAAAACAGTCTGTTGGCACAATTGCTAGGAACCTTTGGTGGGCAAAACAGTGCGTTGGCAAACCTTCGGTGGAAAAAATAACACATTGGCACAATCACTAGGCACCTTCGGTGGGCAAAATAGCTTGTTGGCATGGTCGCCAGGCATTTTGGTGGGAAAAACTGTCCGTTAGGCACCTTCGATGGGAAGCACAACTCGTTTGCACACCTTCAGTGGGAAAAATAGCCCATTGGCATGGTAGCTAGGCACCTTTGGTAGGCAAAATAGCTCGTTAGCAAGGTCACTAGGCACCTTCGGCGGGAAAAATTACTCGTTCGCACACCTTTGGTGGGAAAAACAAGATGTTGGCATGGTTTCTAGACGCCTTAAGTTGGCAAAATAGCTCGTTGGCACGATCGCTATGCACCTTTGGTGGGAAAAGTAGTTCGTTGGGCACATTTGCTGGGAAAAACAACCCGTTAGCACTCCTTCAGTGGGTGAAACAACCCATTAGCACGGTCTTTAGGCACCTTCAGCTGGAAAAAGCTACCCGTTGGGCACCTTCAGTGGCAAACACAGCTTATTAGCACACTTTTCGTAAGCAAAACAGCCCATTGGCACACCTTCGATGGACAAAACAGCCCATTGGCACGGTCGCTAGGCACCTTTGGTTGGAAAAATAGCCCATTAGGAAGCATCAATGGGAACCATAGCTAGTTGGGAAGCATCGGTGGGAAAAATAGCCCATTAGCACATCTTTGGTGGGAAAAACACTATGGTAGCATGATCGCACAGCATCTTTGGTGGGTAAAATAGCCTGTTGGCACACCTTCGGTGGACAAAACATAGGCCATTGCACACCTTTGATGGATAAAACACAGCTCGATGGCACACCTTTGGTGGAAAAAATAGCCCGTTGGAAAGGTCACTAGGCACCAACGGTAGGAAAAACACCCCGTTGGCACACCTTCGATGGGATAAACACCACCTTGGCATGGTCATTAGGCAACTTCAGTGGGCAAAATAGCCCGTTACCACACCTTTGGTGGGCAAAATAGCATGTTGACTTACCTTCAGTGAAAAAAACAAAACGTTGGTATAGTCGTTAGGCACCTTTGGTGGGAGAAATAACCTGTTAGCATGGTCGTTAGGCACATTAGGTGGGAAAAACTACCCCTTGTCACACCATTGGTGGGAAAGGCAGCATGTTGGCAAGGTTCCCAGGCACCTTCAGTGGGCAAAATAGCTTTTGGCGCGATCGCTTGGCAACCTCGGTGGGAAAAGCAGTTCGTTGGGCACATTTGTTTGGAAAAACAACCTGTTGGCACCCCTTTAGTAGGCAAAATAGCCCGTTGGCATGTTCGTTAGGCACCTTTAGAGGGAAAAAATTACCCGTTGGGTACCTTCAGTGGAAAATACAACCTATTAGCACACTTTTCATAGGCAAAGTAGCCCGTTGGCACACCTTCGACGGACAAGACAGCCCATTGGCACAATCACTGGGCACCTTTGGTAGGAAAAACAGCCCGTTGGGAAGCATCGGTGAGAAACATATCCCATTGGGAAGCATCAGTGGGTAAAAATAGCCTGTTGGCACATCTGCGGTGGGAAAATCACCATGGTCGCATGGTTGCACAACATCTTCAGTGGGAAAAATAGCCCATTAGCACACCTTCGGTGGATAAAACATAGCCCATTGCACACCTTTGGTGAATAAAACATAACCCGATGGTAAACCTTCGGTGGACAAAACAGCCCGTTGGAATGGTCACAAGGCACCAATGATGGGAAAAACACCACATTGGCACACCTTCAATGGAAAAACACCATATTGACATGGTCATTAGGCATCTTCAGTGGGCAAAATAGCCTATTGTCGCACCTTCGGTGGGTAAAATAGCATGTTGGCACATCTTTGGTGGAAAAAACAGCACATTGGGACGGTCGTTAGCACCTTCGGTGGGCAAAATAGCCTTTTAGCATAGTCGTTAGGCACCTTACGTGGGAAAAACTACCCCTTGTCACACCTTTTATGGGAAAAATAGCATGTTGGCAAGGTTACTAGGCACGTTTAATGGGAAAAACAGCTCTTGGCGCGAGTGCTAGGCGCCATCGATGGGAAAAGCAATTCGTTGGGCACATTTGTTGGGAAAAACAACCCGCTGGCAGTCCTTCATTGGGCAAAATAACCCGTTGGCACGATCATTAGGCACCTTTAGAGGGAAAAAGTTTCCCGTTGGGCACCTTCAGTTCCAAACAGAGCCTATTAACACACTTTTTGTAGGCAAAACAGCCCATTGGCACACCTTCAATGGACAAGATAGCCCATTGGCATGATCACTAGATACCTTTGCTAGGAAAAATAGCCCGTTGGCACATCTGCGTTGGGAAAAACACCATCGTCGTATGGTCGCATAACATCTTCAGTGGGAAAAATAGCCCGTTGACATACCTTCGGCGGATAAAACACAACCTGATGGCACACCTTTGGTGGACAAAACAGCTCGTTGGAACGATCACTAGGCTCCAAAAATGGGAAAAACACCCCGCTGGCACACCTTTGATGGGAAAAACACCAAATTGACATGGTCATTAGGCGCCTTCGGTGGGAAAAATAGCTCATTGCTGCACCTTCAGTAGGCAAAAGAGCATGTTGGCACACCTTCGGTGGAAAAAATAGCACATTGGCACAGTCGCTAGGTGCCTTCGGTGGGCAAAATAGCCTGTTGGCATGGTCGCTAGGCACCTTCGGAGGGAAAAACTACCCCTTGTCACACCTTTTATTGGAAAAACAGCATGTTGGCAAGGTTACTAGGTGCCTTCGATGGGCAAAATAGCCTTTGGCGCGCGCCATTGGCGCGATCAATAGGCACTTTCGGTGGGAAAAGAAGTTTTTTGGGCACATTTGTTGGGAAAAACAACCCGCTGACACTCCTTCAGTGGGCAAAATAGCCCATTGGCACGATTGTTGGGCACCTTCAGAGGGAAAAAATTGCCCGTTGGGCACCTTAAGTGGCAAACAAAGCCTGTTAGCACACTTTTTATAGGCAAAAAATCCCGTTGGCACACTTTCGATGGACAATATAGCCCATTGGCACGGTCACTAGGCACCTTTGGTGGGAAAAACAGCTCGTTAGGAAGCATCGATGGGAAACATATCTTGTTGGGAAGCATTAGTGGGAAAAAATAGCCCGTTGGCACATCTTCAGTGGGAAAAACACCATGGTCACACAGTCTCACAACATCTTCTGTTGGCAAAATAGCCTGTTGGCACACCTTTGGTGGATAAAAGTAGTTCGCTAGGCACATTTGTTGGGAAAAACATCCTGTTGGCACCCCTTTAGTGGATAAAATAGCCCTTTACCATAATCGTTAGGCACCGTCAGAGGGAAAAAATTGCTCTTTGGGCACCTTTAGTGCCAAACACGGCCTATTAGCACACTTTTCGTAAGCAATATAGCCCATTGGCACACCTTCGATGGACAAAGAAAGCTTGTTGGCACAGTCACTAGGCACCTTTTTGTAGGAAAATAGCCCGTTAGGGAGCATCGGTAGGAAACATAGCCAATTGGAACATCATTGGCGGCAAAAGTAGCACGTTGGCACGCTTGCTAGGCACCTTCAGTGGGAAAAACATCACATTGGCACACCTTCAATAGGCAACATAGCTTGTTGGCATGGCCGCTAGTCATTTTCAGTGGGCAAAACAGTCTATTGGGCACCTTTGGTGGGGAAAACAGCCCATTGGGATACCTTTGGTAGGAAAAATAGCCCGTTGACACACCTTCGCTAGGCAAAATAGCACATTGGGATAGTCGTCAGGCATGTTCGAAGGGAAAAGCAGCCCGTTGGCATAGTCATTGGACACCTTCAATGGGCAAAATAGCTCATTGGTACATTTGCTAGGTGCCTTTGGAGGTCAAAATAGCCCATTGGCACAGCTGCTAGGCACCTTCGATGGGCAAAACAGTCCATTGGGCACCTTTGGTGGGAAAAACACCCTATTGGCACGATTGCTATGTGCCTTCAGTAGGAAAAAATAGTTTATTGGCACATCTTCAGTGGCAAAAATAGCCCAGGTAGTAGGGCCTCTTCAGTGCGCAAATAGCCCATTGGCAATGGTGGACAAAACACAACATATTAGCACACCTTTGGTAGATAAAGCACAGCCCGATGGCATACCTTTGGTGGACAAAATGGTTCGTTAGCATGGTCACTAGGCACCTTCAGTGGGCTAAATAGCCAATTGACACACATTCAGTGGGCAAAACAGCCTGTTGGCACAGTTGCTAGCACCTTCGGCGGACAAAACAACATATTGTGCACCTTTGGTGGGAAAAACATCCCATTTGCACACCTTCCGTAGGCACAACAAGCCATTGGCACAGTCGTTAGGCACCTTCGGTAGGAAAAAATAGCCCGTTGGCACATCTATGGTAGGAAAAACACTATGGTCCCATGGTCGCATAGCATCTACAATAGGCAAAACAGTCCATTGGTACACCTTTAGTAGACAAAACATAGCCTATTGGCACGCCTTTGGTGGATAAAACACAGCCCGATGGCACACCTTTGACAGACAAAGCAGCCCATTGGAACAGTCACTAGGCACCAATGGTTGGAAAAACATCCCGTTGGCACACTATCGATGGGAAAAACACCATGTTGACATGATCGTTAGGCACCTTCGATGGGCAAAAAAGCACATTTTCATCACGTTGGCATACCTTTGGTGGAAAAAATAGCATCTTGGAATAGTCGCTAAGCAACTTCGGTGGGCAAAATAGCTTGGCAACATGGTTTCTAGGCACCTTCGATGGCAAAACTACCCCTTGTAACACATTTGGTGGGAAAAACAACATGTTGTCAAGGTTGTTAAGTACCTTCAGTAGGAAAATAGCCCATTGGTGTGATTGCTAGGCACCTTTGGTGCGAAAAGCAGTTCGTTGGGCACATTTGTTAGGGAAAACAACCAGTTAGCACTCCTTCAGTGGGAAAAATACCCTATTGGCACGATCGTTAGACACCTTCAGTGGAAAAAATTACCCGTTAGGTACCTCCGGTGCCAAACACAGCCTGTTAGCACTCTTTTCATAGGTAAAACAATCCATTGGCACACCTTCGATGGACAAAGACAGCCTGTTAGCAAAGTGACTAGACATCTTCGGTGGGAAAAACAGCCCGTTGGGAAGCATTGGTGGGAAACATAGCCATTTGGCAAACCTTCGATTGGAAAAGTAGAACGTTGGCATGTTTGCTAGGAACCTTCTGTGGGAAAAACATCACATTGGCACTCCTTCAATGGGCATCACAGCCCGTTGGCATAGTCGCTAGTCATCTTTAGTGAGCAAAGCAATCCTTTGGGCACCTTCGATGGGAAAAACAGCTTGTTGGGACACCTTGAATAGGAAAAATAGCTCGTTGGCACACCTTCGTTAGGCAGAATAGCACGTTGGGATAGTCATTAGGCACCTTTGATGGGAAAAACAACCCATTGGTACAATTGCTAGACACCTTCGGTGGGCAAAATAGCTCGTTGGCACATTTGTTAGGTGTCTTAGGTGGCCAAAACAGGCCATTGGCATGGTTGCTAGGCATCTTTGGTGGGCAAAACAGCCCATTGGGCACCTTCGGTACTGTTTGCACACCTTTGGTAGGCAAAGCAACTCATTGGTGCAGTCGCTAGGTGCCTTTGGGAAAAAAGAGCTTGTTGGTAAATCTTCGGTGGGAAAACTTCACAATCGTATGGCCTCTTCAGTGGGCAAAACAGCTCATTGGCACACCTTTGGTTGACAAAACACAGCGCATTGGCACACCTTTGGTGGACAAAACATAACCCGATGGCACATCTTTGATGGAAAAAACAGCTCATTAGCATGGTCAATAGGCACCATCAGTGGGAAAAAAACCCCGTTGGCACACCATTGGTGGGAAGAAAAGCACATTGACATGGTCATTAGGCACCTTCGGTGAGTAAAATAGCCCGTTGGCATGGTCAATAAGTAACTTTGGTGGGCAAACAACCCAGTGCCACACCTTCGATGGGCAAAACAGCCCGGTGCATGGTCGCTAGGCACTGTCGTTAGGAAAAACTACGCGTTGGCTTGGTCACTAGGCACCTTTGATGGGAAAAACAGCCTGTTGGCACACCTTTAGTGGGCAAAATAGTGCATTGGTACACCTTCAGTGGAAAAAATAGCAAGTTGGCACAGTCGCTAGATACCTTCGATAGGAAAAATAGCCCGTTGGCACAGTCGCCAAGCACTTTTGGTCAAAAAAATAGCCTGTTAGGTACATTCAGTCTGAAATATACCCCATTGCTGCACATTCGGTGGGGAAAATAAATGGTTAGCACGGCTGCTAGACACATTCGGTGGGCAACATATCTCATTGACATGTTCGCTAGGCACCTGCAGTGGGAAAAACAATGCATTGGCAAACCTTCGGTGGAAAAATAGCACGTTGGCACGGTCGTTAGGCTCCTTTAGTGGGTAAAATAACCCGCTGGCACAGTTTCCAGGCACTTTTGGTAGGGAAAATAGCTCGTTGGGAACCTTCGGTGGGAATCACAACCTGTTGGTATGGTCGCTAGGCACCTTTGGTAGGAAAAATAGCTCCTTAGCATGGTTGTTAGGCACCTTTGGCTGGAAAAAGTACCTGTTCGCACACCTTTGGTGGGAAAAATAGCATGTTGACATGGTTTCTAGGCACCTTCAGTGGGCAAAATAGCCCGTTGGCACTCCTTCAGTGAGGAAAATAGCCCGTTGGCACGGTTGTTAGGCACATTCAGTCGGAAAAAACTGCCTGTTGGCCACCTTTAGTGCCAAACAAGCCTGTTAAAACACTTTTTATAGGAAAAACAACCCCATTGGCACACCTTCAAAGGACAAGACAGCCCGTTGGCATGAACACTAGGCACTTTTGGAGGGAAAACAACCCGTTGGGAAGCATCGGTGGGAAACGTAGCCCATTGGGAAGCATCAATGGGATAAAACAACCTGTTGGCACATCTTCGGCGGGAAAACGCCATGTTCGCATGATTGCACGACATCTTCAGTGGGCAAAATAGCTCGTTGTCACACCTTCAGTGGACAAAACATAACCCATTGGCACTCCTTTGATGGATAAAACACAGCTTGATGGCACACCTTTAGTGGATAAAACAGCCCATTGAAACGGTCACTAGGCACCAACAGTGGGAAAAACACCCCGTTGGCTCACCTTTGATAGGAAAAACACCATGTTGACATGGTCGTTAGGTAACTTTGGTGGGCAAAATAGTCCGTTGCTAGACCTTTGGTGGGCAAAATAGCATGTTGACACACCATTGGTGGAAGAAAAACACATTCACATAGTCGCTAGGCACCTTTGGTGGGCACAATAACCTGTTAGCATGGTCGCTTGGCACCTTAGGTAGAAAAAACTACCCCTTGTCACACCTTTGGTGGGAAAAACAACATCCTGGCAGGTTGTTAGGGACCTTTAGTGGGTAGAATAGCCCATTGGTGCGATCATTAGACACCTTCGATGGGAAAAGTAGTTCACTGGGCACATATGTTGGGAAAATCAACCCATTGGCACTCCTTCAATGGGCAAAATAGTCCGTTGGCATGATCTTTAGGCACCTTTAGATGGAAAAAATTGCTCGTTAGGCACCTTAAGTGCCAAACACAGCCTGTTAGCTCACCTTGTAGGAAAAACAGCCCATTGGCACACCTTCAATGGACAAAGATAGCCCGTTGGCACAGTCACTAGGCACCTTTGATGGAAAAATAGCCCATTGGGAAGCATTGGTGGGAAACGTAGCCTGTTGGCACACCTTCGGTGGGAAAAGTAGCACATTGGCACCTTTGGTAGGGAAAACATCACATTGGCACACCTTCAGTGGGCAACACAGGCCGTTGGCATGGTCGCTAGCCATCCTCAGTGGGAAAACAGTTCATTGGGCACCATCAGTAGGAAAAATAGCCTATTGGCACATCTTCTCTATACGAAATAACACGATGGGACAGTCGTTTGGTACCTTCGATGGGAAAAACAGCCCGTTGGCACATTCGCTAAGCATCTTTGGTGGGAAAAATAACTTATTAGCACATTTACTAGGTGCCTTTGGTGGCCAAAATAGCCTATTGGCATGGTTGCTAGGCAGATTTGCTGGGCAACACAATCTTTTGGGCGCCTTCGGTGGAAAAAACAACTCGTTTGCACACCTTTGGTAGGCAAAAAACTCGTTGGCACAGTCGCTAGGTGCCTTTGGTGGGAAAAAATAGCTTCTTGGCACATCTTCGTTGGGAAAAACTCCCTAGTCGCACACCCTCTTCAGTGGGCAAAATAGCTCGTTGGAACACCCTTGGTGGACAGAACACAACACATTGGCACACCTTCGGTGGATAAAACACAGCTCGATGTCACACTTTTGGTGTGCAAAACAACTCGTTAGCAAGGTCACTAGGCACCATCAGTGGGAAAAACACCTTGTTGACATGGTCATTAGACACCTTCAATGGTCAAAATAACCCATTGGCACAGTCTCTAAGCACCTTTAGTGGGCAAAACAACCTATTGAATGGTCACTTGGCACTGTTAGTGGGAAAAACAACCTGTTGGCTTTGTCGCCAGGCACCTTTGGTGGGAAAAATAGCCCGTTGGCACACCTTTGATGGAAAAAATAGCACGTTGTTATGGTCGCTAGGAACCATTGGTGCACAAAATAGCCCACTGACACAGTCACCAGGCATTTTCGGTGGGAAAAACAGCCCGTTGGGCACCTTCGGTCTGAAACACAACCCATTGGCACTCCTTCAGTGGACAAAACAACCAATTGACACGGTAGCTAGGCACCTTTGGTGGGCAAAATAGCCCGTTAGCATGGTCAATAGGGACCTTTGGTGAGGAAAACTACGCGTTGACAAACCTTTGGTGGGAAAAATAACATGTTGACATGGTTGCTAGGCACCATCAGTGGGCAAAATAGTTCGTTGGCACGATCACTAGGCACCTTCGGTGGGAAAAATAGTTCGTTAGGCACATTTGTTTTAAAAAATAACCCATTGGCACTACTTCAGTGGGCAAAACAGCCAGTTGACATGATCGTTAGGCACCTTTAACTAGAAAAAACAACCCATTGGGCACCTTCAGTGCCAAACACAGCCTGTTAGCACAATTTTTGTAGGTAAAATAGCCTGTTAGCACATGTTTGATGGACAAGATAGCCCATTGGCACGATCACTAGGCACCTTTCGTGGGAAAACAGCCCATCAGGAAGCATCGTGGGAAACATATCCCGCTAGGAAGCATTGGCGGGAAAGATAGCCAGTTGGCATGATTGTTAGGTACCCTCAATGGTAAAAACAACACATTGGCACACCTTAGGCGGGCAACATAACCTATGCGCATGGTTGTTAGGCATCTTTGGTGGGCACCTTCAGTGGGAAAAGCAGCCTGTTGGAATACCTTTAGTTGGAAAAATAGCCCATTGGCACACCTTTGCCAGGCAAAACAACATGTTGGGACAGTCGCTAGGCACCTTTAATGGGATAATTAGCTCATTGGCATGTTCGTTAGGCACCTTAGGTGGGAAAATAGCCCGTTGACACAGTTGCTAGGCACCTCTGGTGGGTAAACTAGCCCACTGGTACACCTTTGGTCATCAGGCACCTTCAGGGGGAAAATAACTCATTGGGCACCTTCGATGGGGCAAATAGCCTATTGGGCACCTTCAGTGGGGCAAATAGCCCATTGCCTAATTCGCTAGGCACCTTTGGTAGGAAAAATAGCCCTTCGATAAACCTTCGGTGGGTAAAATAGCCAGTTGGCATAACTTTTGTGGGAAAAATAGCTCGTTATAACACTTTCGATAGGGCAAATAGCTAATAGGCACAGTCATTAGGCACCTTCAGTGGGAAAAACAGCTCATTGGGCACCTTCAGTGGCAAAAACAACCTATTTACACACCTTCTATAGGGAAAACAACCCATTGACATAGTCGTTAGGCACCTTCAGAGGGCAAAATAGCCCATTGGCATAACTTTGTTAGGGAAAAAAGCCCATTAGCATGATCGTCAGGCACCTTCGGTGGAAAAAACAGCCTGTTGCCACATTTGGTGGTAAGAATAGCCCATTGGATTACCTTCGGTAGGCAAAATAGTCCATTGGCACACCTTTGCTAAGCAAAACAATATGTTGGCATGGTCGCTAGGCACCTTCGATGGAAAAATACCCCGTTGACATGTTCGCTAGGCATCCTCAATGGGAAAACACCATAATCGCACGGTCATTAAACATCTTCAGTGGGAAAAAAAACTCATTGGCGTGATCACTAGACACCTTCGGTGGGCTAAACAGCCAATTGGCACACATTCAGTGGGCAAAACAGCCCATTGGCATGCTTGCTAGGCACCATTAGTGGGCAAAACAACCTATTGGGCACCTTTGGTAGAAAAAAATCCTGTTTGCACACCTTCGGTAGGTAAAACAAACTTCGGTGGGAAAAACATCATGGTCACATGGTCGCACAGCATCTTAAGTGGGCAAAAGAGCCCATTGGCACACCTTTGGTAGATAAAACATAGCCCATTGACACACCTTCAGTGGATGAAACACAGCCTGATGGTGCACCTTTGGTGGACAAAATAGCTCGTTAACATGGTCACTATGCACCATCGGTGTGGAAAACACCCCACTGGCACACCTTCGAAGGGAAAAACACCACGTTGACATGGTCGCTAAGCATCTTCCGTGGGAAAACAACCCGGTGGATGGTCGCCAGGCAGCGCCAGTGAAAAAAATAGCCCGTTGGCTTGGTCGCTAGGCAAATTTGGTGGGAAAAATAACCCGTTAGCACAGCTTTGGTGGGAAAATAGCGCGTTGGCACACCTTCAGTGGAAAAAACAGTAAGTTGGCACAGTTGCTAGGCACCTTTGGTGGAAAAATAGCCCATCGGCACGGTCGCCAAGCACTTTCAGGGGGAAAAACAGCCCATTGGGTACATTCGGTCTGAAATACAACCCATTGGCACACCTTCGATGGACAAAAACCCATGTTTGCATGGTCTCTAGGCACGTTCAGTGGCCAAAATAGCCTATTGGCATCTTCGCTAGGCACCTTTAGTGGGAAAACAACCCGTGGACATTATCGCTAGTTAGCTTTGATGGGCAAAATAGTGCATTTGCAAACCTTTGATGGAAAAATCAGCACGTTGGCACAGTTGCTAGGCACCTTCAATGGGCAAAATAGCCCATTGGCATGGAAGCTAGGCACTTTTGGTGGTAGAAATAGCCCATTGGGCACCTTTGATGGGAAGCACAAACCCATTGGCACACCTTCAGTGGGCAAAACAGCCCGTTGGCATAGTAGCTAGGCACCTTTGGTGGGAAAATTAGCTCGTTAGCATGGTCGTTAGGTACCTTCAGTGGGAAAAACTACCCATTGGCATACCTTTGATGGGAAAAAACAGCATGTTGGCATGGTTTCTAGGAACCTTTAGTGGGCAAAATATCCCGTTGGTGCGATCGCTAGAAACCTTCAGTGGGAAAAGTAATTCGTTGGGAAAAACAACCCTTGGCACTCTTTTAATGGGTAAAACAGCCCGTTAAGCACCTTCAGTAGAAAAAAACTGCCAGTTGGGCAACTTCAGTGGCAAACATAGCCTGTTAGCACTCTTTTCGTAGGCAAAACAACCCGTTGGCATCCCTTCGATGGATAAGACAGCCCATTGGCACAGTCACTAGGCACCTTTGGTGATAAAAACAATACCCTGAGAAGAATCAGTGGGAAACATAGCCCGTTGGGAAGCATTTGTGGGAAAAAACAGTCCGTTGGCACATCTTCGGTGGTAAAAACACCTTGGTCCCATTGTCACACAGCATCTTCAGTGGGCAAAATAGCCTATTGACACACCTTCGGTAGACAAAACATGACCCATTGGCACGCCTTCAGTGGATAAAACACAGCCTGATGACACACCTTTGATAAGTAAAACAACCCTTTTGAAAAGTCATTAGGCACTAACGGCGGGAAGAACACCCCCTTGGCACACCTTCTATTAGAAAAACACCATATTGACATGATCGTTAGGCACTTTTAGTGGAAGAAACAGCACGTTGGCACGGTCGCTAGGCACCTTCAATAGGCAAGATAGTTTGTTAGCATGGTCGCTAGGCACCTTAGGTGGGAAAAACTACACCTTGTCACAACTTCGGTGGGAAAAATAGCATGTTGGCAAGGTTGCTAGGCACCTTTAGTGGGAAAAATAGCCCTTGGCATGATTGCTAGGCACGGAAAAGAAATTTTTTAGTTACATTTGTTTAGAAAAACAACCCGCTGTCACTCTTTCAGTGGGCGAAATAGCCCGTTGGCATAATCATTAGACACCTTCAGAGGGAGAAAATTACCCGTTTGGCACCTTTAATGGCAAATAGAGCCTGTTAGCACACTTTTCGTAGGCAAAACAGCCCATTGGCATACCTTCGATGGCAAAGACAGCTCATTGGCATAGTCACCAGGCACCTTCAGTGCGAAAAAGCAGCCGGTTGGGAAGCATCGTGGGAAACATAGCCCATTGGCATACCTTTAGTGGGAAAAGCAAAATGTTGGCACCTTTGATAGGCACCTTCGGGGGGAAAAACATCACGTAGGCACACCTTCGGTGGGCAAAATAGTCCGTTGAGCAACTTTGGTGGAAAAACAGCCCGATCGGACAACTTTGGTCAAAAAAATAGCCTATTGGCACACCTTCGCTAGGCAAAACAGAACATTGGGACAGTGTTAGGCACCTTTCATGGGAAAAAGAACCTATTGGCACAATTGCTAGACACCTTTGGTGGGAAAAATAGCTCATTGGCACATTTGCTAGGTGCATTTGGAAGCCAAAACAACCCATTAACACGATTGCTAGGCACCTTCGGTGGGCAAAACAGCACCTTTGATGGAAAAAACAGCCTGTTTACACACCTTTGGTGGGGAAAACAACCCGTTGACACGGTCGTTAGGCACCTTTGGTAGGAAAAAATAGCTTGTTGGCACATCTTCGATGGGAAAAACTCCACGATCGTACGACCTCTTCAGTGGGCAAAATAGCCCGTTAGCACACCTTTGGTGGACAAAACACAATGCATTGGCACACCTCGGGTGGATAAAACACAGCCCGGTGGCACACGTTTGGTAGACAAAACAGCTCATTAGCACGGTCACTAGGCACCATCGATGGGATAAACACCCTGTTGGCACAACTTTGGTGGGAAAAACACCACATTGACATGGTCGTTAGGCACCTTCGGTAGGAAAAAATAGCTTGTTGGCACATCTTCGATGGGAAAAACTCCACGATCGTACGACCTCTTCAGTGGGCAAAA
>JAOTJB010321790.1:0-14355 GCA_027123815.1 Erythroxylum minutifolium | reverse complement strand
CAGTTTGTAATAATTTTGAGAAATTGAAAAGCATTTGTATTGTGTAATTTGAAATGGGCCCAAGTGGCAAATAAAAGGTACTATTGATTTTATTGTGTTTGTATCAGATGATGATAAAACAAAGTGAATGTTTGGTTATTAATTTTCTATTCCTTATGTTTGTGGTTTAAAAAAAAAATACATTCCGATTTTTAAGTGTTAAGTGATGTGACACGCCACCCTCGCGGGGCATAGATTCGGATATCACTATCGATATCGGGTTCGGGTCCAGCGGGAGTGGGGTGATACATTTCGAACCCCGAAAAAATCCTAAGGTTGCTCAAAACACAAAAGTATATTTAAAGAAAAGAGATTAAAGGAGCTTTTACATTATCCACTTTGAGAAACCCTAGAGAGAAATCATCGAGAGATAGAGGAAGAGAAGAAGGAAGAGAGAATAGAAGAAGAAGCTAACTCAACGTAATTTCCAGATCAGGAGTTTCTCGACGTCACTGTCTCCCATCATCCATTTAGATTGTATTTCCTATTTAATTTCAGGTTTATTATTGTATGGAATTGGAATAAATAGCTAATGATAGCATCTAGAATGTTGATGATGTTCTAAACTCACCTTCAAAATTTTACTCTTGAATTAAAGAAAATTAATTGTTTATGTTTTTATTGGATTTTTGTAATTTAATTTTGCGATTGCATAATTGTTTGAGTGTAACTATGTAACACAATCTTCTCATTTTATGCTCAAAAATTGCAAGTGAACAGGTAATGACTTGTAGCTTAAAAGAGCAGATATCGATTCCACAAGGATTGATACCCAGACACCACTTAATTTAGATAAAAATTTGTTTAAGAAAAAAATTGTTTAATAAAAATAATCTAGAAAATTAGATTGAAAATGAAAGACTAACACAAAGCAATAGACAATACTAACGTGCAAAACAATCGGAATTCACTAATCTAAAGACTAGAGATTACTTTTTTTTTCCTATTTTGTCTCCCTCCTATTTTATTGATTGAATTGTGTCTCACCCTAGATTTTCAAATGTATTAACTAACCTCTCTCAAGGTGTAATTAATTGTCCCTAATTGAATTAAAGGGAATCAATTTGACGATCTCTCGACCTACCCAATGACTCAAGTAATTCAACTAGCTATTAAACTATCCTATAGGTGATCAATTGACTAGCTGAGATCTCTCTTCTAACTATTCAATTAACATAATGATTGCCAGTTTATAGATCGACATCTCTCATTGTACAATCCTACGTAAATTTATCTTAATCACTCCCTCAATTTGTTGCAAGATAACTAATAAAATCAGCAATCATCAAAGACAAGTTCATTCAATTCAATAAAATAAAAGTTCTAACAAAATAATTCAAAAGCAATATCTAAAATTAAATTAGCCTAACATGGTCTTCATAACATCATCAACATTCAAATAAACCATTTTACAAAGAATAAAAGAAGTAAATTGACAAAACATTGAAATAAACCATTTTACCTTACCTAAACCTCCAGATTGTGGATGGAAGATGTATGATTCTTTAGGATTTGGTCAAATTTCTTTTTCATACTCTTCTGATTCTCTTCCTGGCTAGCAAACATACTCTTTTGATTCTCATTTTGAGCCACCAATTGAGACTCCAACACTTCCATCATCTTGTCCATTTTGCTTTCCATTGCTCCGATTCAATCTTGTTGAAAACCTAGTGGTTCTTATGATCTTTGCTGGCCACCTGCATTGTTATTACTCAAAGAAAAATTTGGATGCTTTTGTCACCCTGAATTATAGGTATTAGAGTACGTATTATTACCTTTATGTGGTTGGCCCATGTAACTTACCTGTTCAGTACCACCAGTTGTGTCATGTTTGCTCTGCCCACACAATTCACATTGAACTTGTATTATCTTAGCTATCGAGGTAGATGCTCCTTATATGTTGCTCAGCTACTTTGTAAGAGTCGTGAAATGAGTTTGCAAGGTAGTAAAAAAGTTAATAGATATCATAGCTTTCTGTTCCTTCTATCCTTGTATGCTTCTTTCGCTCGACCACATGCAGTTGTTGCTCGCCAACTCCTTATAAGTGAAGAACTCACTTATATACCATTTCATGACCTTTGTCATGATCGTGGTTAATGAGGCCGCTATGATCATGAATTATGCTTAAATTTTTCCATACACACTATGTTTTTCATCTGATCTTTTATGCATGTGACCCTTCAATCAAATCATGAAGGTTTTCATGATGCCAATTTTCTAGAATATAAGTGGATTAACACATGAAATCTTTGATAGTTAATTATCCAACTTATGAATCTTTGCCTAGACAACTATAGTGAAATTCGTTCTTCATCATATTATACCTTACTTGATTCGGAGTATAGGCTATGTTTCAACTCCCACTAGACTGAATGTGTCACATCTAGTCCAAGTGATATCTGTTCTTATCCTGGGATCTCATTACTCTATGTGTAATTGAAGACTCTCTTCATGGCACATAATTACTTTGGCCAAAGACTCCTAAGTAATGACCTGACAAGAGGCTGTGGGTATCATCTCCTTCTATCAGGAGTGGTGAATCCTTTATTGGCTACCCAATTACCTTCGAATACAAATAGGTGTACCTAATCACCACCATAAAAGTGACCTTGTCTTGAGGTAACAAGGAATGATGCCAAAGTACAGGATTCGTATCTAAGATATCCTCGAGTACATCAAGTCTAAGGATATTTGCACCAATGCTATGATGAGATTAATTATTGACCTTCAATAGATCATCCATATGATAATCTCATAGCGGGTCATCCGATGTACTTACTACTCTTAGTAAGCATCCACATGTTAATTCTAAATAACTCATTCTTACAGTTTATGAGATCCACTGCTTGATCAAATCAAGGAGTATAACATGTGCTAGCCTGTTTGGATTAATAATGTCCTGTCTTATTAATCCTATGACTATAGATTATTTAGATACTAATATAATTGCACATGATAAGAATCTCATTGTCATGATCTCATTATGATTTCTTTCATGATATATTTTGTATCATGACTTCATTAATTCGATTTAAGACCAATATCAATTCATATATAAATGAATATCAAATCAATAAAAAATGCCTTTCGCTTTATTAATCAAAATAAAGTTTGTGCAAAAGTGTTAAAATTGATTACCTTTAGAGCACTACTCTAACACACACATTTGTGATGTGTATCGATCCAGTTACTCCGCTATATCACATTCTCAACTGGCTATTAGCTCTATTCACAACCTAAAGGCCAACAAAATAGTAATTTATTTAAAATTAACAAAAAAAATTCTATTTTTTATTTTATATTGCCTACCTTGTTGCTTTAGCTACTTGTTTCCATGAAAAAATACGAGCAAAGTTGCTTAAGTCTAAGGACCTCAAATTATGAATGAATGTGTCAATTTAAAAGGCTACAGCTTAACAATAAATCCTAATTAAGTTACATATTTAACAAAATAATCTAATTTACTAATTTTGCAAGCTAATGATTCTTCACAGCCTAATAGAGTATGTTCAAAATTAGATCAATTTCTATCCATCTAAGCCTTTGACACATTCGCACAATTCATAAAATGCAATCTAAAAAATATCATATAATATGCGAAACTCACATTCAGATCAAAACACATAACCCTCCCCACACTTAAACAATACATTATCCTCAATGTGAGAAGGGGACAAACAAACACACATTGAAAGAATAGAAATAAAATTAAAATAAAACAAAAAGTAAATAAGTACTTAATTTTAAAAAGAAAAGGGTTAGAACAAAGCTTCACAGTGATAGAGGTAAGGATGGTGTTGGAGGTGGTAGTTAAACATCTTCAGCAGCCTCGAAATAACGATGGATACGATGTATGTCTCGACTCTGACGACGTTGAGTTTGGGCCATCTCCTTCATTCTTCTAGAGTTCTCCACAAGTGTATCTGTGATTACTTTGTGTTTGCGGAGATGGTATCAAGAACTTTCTTCTAGCCCGATGTTTTTGTTTCTTCTTACTCCTCGGAGTCTTCACAGGTTCAGTCCTTTTTTTTCCTGCTAAGACAGCACTGTACTTGAACTTGCCTAACTAGCCTTGATCTTCAAATGCATCTTTTGGCTTATATCCCAAAGTTCCATGTTATGGTACTTAAAGGTTTCAACATGCCATAGATGACGATGATTTAGGAAGTCTGAAAGATAGACAGCTAAACCACTACAATCCCCGCCATAATACTCAGCAATGGAGGAAACTAAATACCCTATACTTAAATTGTTGCTCCTCTTATACAGAGTTGCAATAATAACATTCAACACATGTGTGGAGGTGCACACTTGTTGTTTCACATTTGTTGGTTTCTGATTTATCAGAAACTAGTTGACACATGAATTTGTGAAATAACAAGTGCTCATGGGTCCTTATGATGTTGTTGTGAGCATTTTTGACATTGAATTGCTCCGACCTAGTGAGCTCATTCCAATAGCGAAAAGCACAAAAATTATTATGCTGATCGATAATGGAAGACTCAGGAAACCCACACATATCATACATGACTTCGATGTTTAGTTCATAAGCTCGTACTGACAACCTAAAACACATTTCTTTAGGGTTCTTAGGCTTGAAGGAAAGTGAAGGAAAGAATTTTATAGTGAGCTCCTGGTAGACAATAAATAGGAAGAGTATGAACTTCAACCACTAAATTCTTTCAGCTAAGATTTCTACCCTATCGCGTCGTTCTAGCCTATCGAGTATATCAAAATCAAAATATTTTGGGACTACAATTTGCTTCGGATTGAGGGATTGGAAACAAATACCTTCCTCCTTTGTGTAGATTGGGAATGGCGCTCTGAAGTTTGATTTCCTATTCCTTCTCCCTCGTCTCGGGAATTAGTTTCTTCCTGATGATTGATCCCGCTTTACTAATTGCTTAATGCATGGCATATTAGTTTGTGAGTAAGTAGAGGTTGGAAGAGACTGGAGGTTTAAAATTTAGGTAGAGAGAAGTAAGAGTGTTTAGAGGTTCTAAACTTAGAGAGATAAAGTAGAAATGAAAGTGAGTGAAAAGGTGAAGTTAGAAATGAATATATAAGTGGATAGAGTGTAAAATAGTAAAAAATGAATATGAAATTCATGTGCCCCCTTTTGCCCTACCACAAGCCATGATTGTGGCCTATAATTTTTCACCAATTTTTAATTTTTCTCTTCTTTTGTCCTTCTTCACTTATCTGAAACCACTTCTTAACTCTTTATGGTCCTTTAACCTTTCTTTTGTTTACTTCCTCAATCATCAAATTCATGTCAAATCCTATGCCTTCCCAATTTTACATAGAAACAAAACAACCTAACTACATAATTTAAATATCTAAAAAGCAAGGGAAAAATATAAAATTAATAAAACATAGGTTGCCTCTCATACAGTGCTTCTTTTAACATCGGTAGCTTGACGCTCTATCCTTGGAAACTCGACCACGATCAATTATGAGAAGCTTACTTCCACCTTTTTTGTTCAAAATCAGTTTTTTCGCCTTTAAGTAAGCTACAGATTGCAAAATAATTAGAAGGACAATATTTATAACATTATGAAAACCAATTAAGCTCAATAATGTTCTTTTTTGTGTGAATTGTCAACATAATAGGGAATAACAAAACTCCTTCAATCTTCCATTGAACCCAACAGTTTGTCCTTTAAAAAGGTGAGTTACTCTCTTTCTTCCTTAAATTCCTTTGTCTCCTCTGCTTCCTTCGTTACACGAACAAAGACTTTTATAGTCTCTTTAAACTCGATGTCTGTTGTCATATGTTCTTAATCTTTTTGTTCTTTAAAAGATTCCAACTCATCAATTATCCTGAATGAGCTACTATCCTTCGAATTCTTTAATACATCGTTCATGTTAAATGTTTCTTGGTCATCATTAATCAGAAGGATAAGGTTTTTATCATAGACATTTACCCAAGCTTTTTCAATGTTCACATATGGTATATCAAGAACTGGTGAATAATTGGGAGGGTTGGCATTCCCTTCTTCATCCTCTTTCTTTCTCTCTTAGTCTTCAATAAGGTGGCGTTCAGTTTGGTTTTCCACTGGTCCTTCTGGCTCTCCCCTTTTATAGGTGTGCTAGTCTCATATTGCTCTCTTTGATTTATTTCTATATTACTTAGAGAGTCTTCCACACTTCTCTTACAAAATTCATGGGAAAGCTATCTCACTAAAATCTCTAGGTTGTGAGTAAATGAGGCATGATTTTTTGTTACTTGCTCAATTTACTGTTTTGGTCTCTTCTGGCCTGCTTTTATATTCATGAACTTATCTAGGATCTTGTCCAATTTAAAAATCCCATGAAATAGACTCATCTTGTTGAAGTCCTAATAGGTCTTGACGTTTGAAATGAGTCCCTACATTATTGGACCCATAGAAATCGAGGTGGTTCTGCCGCCCTGAAGTGTACATATTCTAATAAGGATCACTACTTCCCCAACTATACTGTGCCTCATTGTAATTGGAAAAAGTTCCTTGCTCCCTATAATATTTATCTTCCATCATTGTTCTTTCCATTTCTTCTTGGCCTCTAGCACTTCAAATGTCTCATTTCTCATTCTAAGATGTCTTGCTATGTCTCTACTTTACACCCTAAACTTCTTTCTCTATATTCTTTTTATAAAAATATAATGAAAAAGCCTTAGACTAAAGAACTAAACTAATCACCTCCTCGACAACGGTGCTAAAAACTTGATCGTGGTTTTTCGATGTGTGTCAGTTTTAATTGATTAACCTCAATAATCCACAAGCACACAGTTCGTTCGTGTAGTACCCAAGGTGTCGATCCCATGAGGAGGGATAATCTAATCCTAAACTCTAATGCTAAAACAAATTGCAGAAATTCAAATGTAATGAAACCAAAATAAGCATGCAATTCAATCAAACAAATCAATTACGAAAATATTAATAATTTAGTAATTGTAACGCACACTCAAGAATCAACCTAAGGAATTATCAATTAAGAGAAAGGAAATTTCACCTATCTTTAATGCTAACCTGATCGATTATGACTTATTAGATTATTAGTTCTAGACAATCCTAGGATTGATTACTCTATCTCGAGTTATAACCATTAACCCTAATTTATAAACTTTAATCAGATTATGGAAGTTGCAATTTCTCAATTAACAACCTATCCAAAAACCTAATTAGATATGAAGTTGTCTAATAAACTATCGGAAACTATTGCAAGATCTCTCTTTGCAAAATTTACCAATTTGATTTAATTCTTATTATATTAAATTACCTAACTTTCGTTAGCCTAATTTAACTATTTTTCACTCGATTCACCCTCTCATTTTATTACCAAGTTATGTAATTGTAGAAATTAAATCACAATAAATCCAGCAAAACATAAACAATTAACTTTCACTAAATCAAAGATAAAACCTCAAGGGTGAGTTTAGAAGCAACATTAACATCTGAAATTCCTATTATCAACTATTATTCCAATTCAATACAATAATAAAATTGAAAATAATAAGAAATACGAAATTGAAAGGACAACAGGAGATAAAGACGTCGGGAAACTCTTGATCTGGGAAGTACATTGAATTAGCTTCTTCTAAACATCTCTCTTCCTTCTTCTCTTCCTCTATGTCTCGATAAATCACCCTAGGGTTTCTCTTAAAAGTGGTTGATGTAAAAAATCCATTCTCTTCTTTGTCTAAATATTTAAATACTTTTTGCGGTCTGAGCAGTCCTAGGATTTTTTTGGGGTCCAAAAGGTTTGAAAAATCCCTCAAAACTTGACACTTTTGAGTATCTGTGTCTCTACCTGATGCAGGCCACAATCGTGGCCTTGTATGCCATGATCATGGGCCACATCTGAGCCTTCTACCACAATCGTGGAAAGCAGGCCACGATTATGGGCCATGTTCTGGGCTTTTGCAACAATGGACTGACTCTAGTGCTTTTGTCATGATCATAGCCTATTGTGCCACAATCATAGGCTGTTGTTTCAACCCGAATGACTCCAAAACTTTAATGTTGACCTTAAAACACTAACAAGCACATTAAGGTACCTTAAAAACATAACAATTAAGCTCAAAGACTTGTACTAACCCATAAAATACTTAAAACATAAATAATTAACAAAATAACATAATTCTAACCTAAACAAAAAGAATTCAACACACCTGCTACCACATCTGGGGAGTTCTGTACCTCCTATCTGGTGATGGCATAAACCCTGGCCTGAGACTGTGGCTGATTATTCCGTACCTTAGTCCTAACACTAGGCCCTGTAGATTTTGCTCTGCCTCTACCTCTACCTCTCTGTACTGATCTAGTATCTCTACTCTGCTAAACCATTATCTCAATCATTGTTTCTCCTCTAACTCCACACTAGGGTCCCAAAGTCCTGGGACAATCTCTGATCTAATGCTCTACAAAGCCATAACAAAAACAAGCTCCCAATAACCTCCAACACTCACCACTATGCTTCTTACCACAATGTTCACAATTAGGCATCTGTTGTGAGTGCCCTCTTGACACTGGTCCTCTACCTCTACTAGTCTAAACAAATCCACCTCTTGGTCTAAATCCTAATTGTCCCTATCTAGTCCAAAATTGAGACAATCTATTTTGGCATTTACTTAAGCTTCTACTTGAATCAACCTTAGATTGAACCTGTCTCTTCCTTTTAAACTTCTGCCAATACTCTCCTTAACCATCTTTTAACAACTGCTTAAATCTGATCGAAGTCGCTCGTAGTTTCGTAAAACTACCCAAATTAGAAATGGTTAGCCTCGTTCTAATTTCCATGTTTAACTCGTCCTCAAACTGTCTGCATTTCCCTTCCTCTGTTGGGATCAATGTAGTTGCATACCCCATTAACTCATTAAATCTTATCTCTTACTCAGCCACTGTGAGCCTGCCTTACTTCAGATCTAGAAATTCTTTCATCTTTCTATCCAGATAAATCTTAGGCATATAACTCCCTCGAAACACCTTCAGAAAATCTTCCCAGGTTAAACTACAAGGTCTGGTGGTACCTCCTAAAATAGTATTCCACCACTAGTATGCTAGACCTTGTCGAAGTGAGACTGTATAATCAAATATCTCATCTGAGTCATAGTCCATCTAATTGAACACTTTTTTAGTTCTCTCTAACCACCTTTCTACCTTAGTAGGGTTTGTACTTCTGTAGAAGTCCACAACCCCATGCTTTCTCAGCTTATCATATCTCCTTTCTTGCCTCTTCGAAATTCTCGAAGGCAATTGAGCAAACTCAGGTACAGGAGACTCCCTATTAGCTCCCACAGACTCTATGTCAGATGACTCTCCAACTTGATCTTCCATAGCAGATGACCTATAACAAAAATAGTTGTGATTACTATTGACAGCAAAACCTATCTATTTGTTTTAGACTCAAAAACCACAAGTGAATAGGTCATGACTTGTAGTTACAAAGACCAGATATTGATCCCACAGGGAATAATGCCCAGACACCACTTAATTTAAGACAAAAATTTGTTTAAGAAATGAAATTATTTAATGCAAATAATATGGAAAATTAAATTAAAATTAAAAGACTAACACAATGAAATAGATAATACAAAAATGTAGAAAAATCGAAATTCAAGAATCTAAAGACCAGAGATTACTTTTATCCCCTATTTTGTCTCCCTCCTATTTTATTAATCGAATTGTGTCTCACCCTAGATTTCTGAATGTATTAATTACCCTCGCTCAAGGTATAATCAATTAGATTATCTCTCAACCTACCTAATGACTCTACCAATTCAACTAGTTATTAAACTATCCTAGGGGTGATTAATTGAATTCGCCGAGATCTCTATTTCTAACTAATCAACTAACGAGATGATTGCATATCTACAGGTTCCCAACTCTCGTTATACAATCCTACTTAATTAATCTTACTCACTCTCTCGATTTATGGCAAGATAATAAATAAAATCACCAATCGTCAAAGACAGCTTTGTTCAATTCAATAAAATAGGAGTTCTAACAAAATAGTTCAAAAGCAATCCCTAAAAATAAATCAGCTACTCATGGTCTCTATAACATCATCAACATTCAAATAAACCATGTTACAAAGAATAGAAGAAGCAAGATTAACAGAAAATTGAAGAAGGAAATTCCTCTTCTTTGCCATGATCTGAAAATTTTGGTGTTTATGTGATATTTTCTCTAACCTTAAAGAAGATCCTTAACTTCAATCTTTCCCCAAGACTTTAAACTTGCGTTCTTCACTCAAGGATGATGTTTCTACAGAAGGGTTTCATCTCCCCTTAATGATGGAGGCTTAATTATGCTTTAATAGTCCAAAAGTCCTAAGTTTAATGAAGCCCTGTGTATTATAGTGGGAATTGGCATGATTCCTACGATCATGGGAATTGGCAACAGATGAAAACCTCTTTTTTTTTCCTCTTTGACCTCTAGCTTAATCTCTAAGTTGCTTAATCTTCCTACCTATATAAAAATATTCAATTCCCCTAAACTAACATCAAACATAAAAGAATAACAATGGAAATCAAACTAAATGAAAACATACAAAATGAATCCTAGGCCACAACAATAATCAACAGTTATACATGAAAACACATGCCAATTACTTAGAAAAACATATACTAATGCCAAACTATCATCATCCCCACACTTAAATCTTTGCTTGTCATCAAGCAAGATAACTTCAACCACCCAATTCTATCACTTAATTTTCATAAAGATCAAAGCATATAATCCCTAAAATTTAAGACAACTCAAATATCAAATTAATACATATATCATGACTACTTTTTCATTGGTGTACATAAACAAACTCAACAATGAACACCATTACTCAAAGATAAGTAAAGATGCAACATGAATTTTCCTCATGGTTTTCACTCATTTCTCTCAACTATTTGATGGTTAGTGTTTCGCTTAAATTTCCTATAAGAAAACTACACTACCATAGGCTTGCTAATACACCAGTTCTCCTTTACAATGATTGCATGCATAAATAGATCAAAAAGACTTATTCAAGGTTGTAATGTGGCAAGTGTTAAGGTGGGTAAAGAGGGAAAAAGGGTTAAGCACAAGCATTAGTAAAGTAAAAAGTGGATATAAAGGGGTAACAAAACATAACTCTGAAATATATAATTATAACTATATTCTGCACTTATTGATGCTACTCACTTGTGCTTCCGTTTTGTTTTGTTTTCTTTTCTTTTCCTTTTCATTATTTATTTATTTTTTCTAAATACATGGATGAACGATGGGTGAAAATGGCACTATATACATTGTAATTCATAGGCAGAATGTACTTAAATATTCTTAATAAAATTTTCACAACGATCGCAACTAATGTATTACTTAATACTCTACTAAGCTTTTGAATAGTTAGCTTAATAAGGTTTAAAGTTTTAAAATTTTGGGTATTTTCAAGAAACAAAAAGGTTAAGGCTCAATGAGGGTAGCAAAGGATAATACAAAGGGTAAGTCATTCAGGCCGAAGGTTAACACAAAAGGGGCCTAAATCATCTCTATTAAGTATGCTTCCAGTTGACTCAAACCGATTCAAAACAAGTTCTAAAGGTAATCACATAAGGAAGTATCACTCAACAAAGAAGTAAAGTGACTATAGACAGAGTCATATGGCTCAATCCTCACATTGGCTCAAATGAAAAATCATTATGCATCGCTACACTACCTCAATGTTCAAAAGTCAATTTATGACTAAACTTATGTAACCAACTATTTTTCATCACTCTATATGGTTCACTTTCTACTTAAATAGCCTAATCTAAGTTCAACCATACATTCAATCTAATTTCAACCAACATGACATAATCTCATGGCAATATTCATCACAATGATTCAAATGTGGTTCCATTGCTGACATAAAGCATGCAATATACCTAACCATGCATCCTATTTAACACAATGCAAACAATGCAATTGAGAAAGTCAATGTTACCTCCCTACACTTAAAGTTCACATTGTCCTTAATGTGATAAGTCAACCACCTAGTAAGGCAAAATAGCCTCAACCTAAATAAATGAAATTGAAACTCACTAATGACATCAAAATAAACAAAAAATGACAATAAATCTAAAAAAAGAAAATGAAATGAAACCCAATAAAAAATGAAATTAAACCAAACAAAAGAAAATGATACGAAACCTAAAAAACTAAAATTAAACCAAACAAAATAAAATGACAGGAAACCAAACAAAAGATGAAATTAAATCAAACAAAAGAAACAACAAAATTTAAAAACGACAGGGTAAGAAAAGCTTATTTAGATGATGGTGGTGATGGTGTTAGTGAAGGAGCTTCAAAATTATTCCTCCGACAGAAGCTAAGGAACCTCTTCTTTAGGCTGTAGTACTCTTTGTGGACTTTTCGCATTTGGGTGCCGAGCTCATTTAGTTAGGACATCATTTGTTGTTGATTGGTAATCATCTGGTCGAGGATGTGCTAAAATCGACCAACCTTCGTTGGTGCACTTGGTTCCTCATCCATTGCTTCTTCTTCTGGCTTCGACCCTGCGTGAGATATGGAGGGTCAGGAAGCAGCTGTACTGGTGCCCATCCTGTTCCTCATTGCAATGCGCATCTGAGGATTTCAATGTCCCATAGAATGGAACTCCAAAATCTTAGAACGTCTCAAATACGATATGTCAAACATATCGTGTGGCGTTGTGCACAAATTTTCCATATTAACATTATAAAATGCACCCAAAGCAAAAGTAATATGAGACATCCCAAAATATGAGCTCTTTTTGTTAACAACTTTCACTATTGATCAAAAAATCCTATAAGGTGTATTGATTTGAATTTTTCAATCCAAGCAACACAAAAAGAAAAGTTCTTTGGCCGAGCATTTATTGCTTTCACTTTTATTAAACACAGTTAGACACATAAATTTGTGTAAAAGTAAATGCTCAATACTCTGGAATAAAGAATTGAGTGCATTGTGTGAGTTAAAATGTTCTTCACTTGTGAGAGTTTTCCAATAAGAATTGACATCAAAATTAGCATGGCCATCTAGAATTTTTGAATTTGACAAATTAACATTTTCACGCATAACAAGATAATCAAGTTTAAAAACATTTCTAGATAACCTAAACCAAAACACATCCATTTTAGGGTTATACCAGACTATTGTGAAAAACTATAAAGTTATAGTAGCATAAATAGATACATCACACCGAACATATCTATTCCACCCTATATTTGCAGCTAGTTGCTTAAGTTGTCATCTCACTCCTATTTTCTCAAACAATTCAAAATCAAAATACCTAGAAGTGACTAATTCTTTATCCCTAAGGTCACAGAACTGTGTACCTTCTTCTTCTGAATAGATTTGGAAGGGAGAGCAGTAAGTCATTACCAAATCACGCTTACATTCATTGAAAACTTACGAGAGGAGTTCATCAATCAGCTTCCTGGTCATCATCCTCCTTAGTGCCATTGTAAGATGAAAATATGGAAAGATTGAGAAGAAGATGAGTGAACTTCATATTTAAGAGAGAGAGAGCAAAATCTTACCAAAATCTTTATGTTTTTAAATGATTAATGCATGAAAAAAATGAAAGGAATGTAAGATTAATGAAAGAGTTGAAGAAAAAACTAAGAATCTATAGGAAAATTGAAGTGTTTTAGAGAGTGGGAGCCAATTTTATGGTTTGGAGAGAGAGGGCGTGAAATTTTAAAGAATAGGTGAGAGAAGAAAAGGGGAGGGAAACTTACAGAATGGAATTCCCACGATCATGGGGTTTCTCTTCACGTGTAGCACCCAGTTCTCATTGGGAATATTTTCGAACACACCCATGGTATTTGAGAACATACTCTACGAAGATGACATGTTAGAACAGTCAAACTCATTGCAAATTTGTCACACATCACACACATATTTAAAAAATCAGTAAACCTTTCCGACCCATTTTATTCAAAAACAAATTCAGTCGCAAGTATTACAAATAATTTACAAATTCTAATATATTCTTGTATTTATCTCCAATCCAACATATTTCCAATAATACAGTCATTAAAGTTTTCAATTTACATAAATGTTGCACAATATTTATGGAATACATTCTTTAAGACAAAAATAACAGAAAACATATGTAGACGTCAACTGATCCCGACCTCTAACTCTTACTCAAAAGGCAGTGAATAGAGTGCATTTGGTTTAACTAGGTGTCTCCTCTGAGCCTAAAAATGCTGGAGTTATGTAAATATAGTGCCCTGGAAAGCAAGTGTATTTACATATAACTTTATCTTCTTCAGTTACAGTTTTGTAATGAAAATATTTATTATTAATAAAACAAAAGAGTTTGGTTTTATTT
>JAOTJB010321728.1:0-14361 GCA_027123815.1 Erythroxylum minutifolium | reverse complement strand
GGTATTTGTGGCAGAAAGCCAGTAGGGAGTGGCGTTTCTATATTGATTATCGAGCATTAAATTCCATAACCATTAAAGATAAGTTTCCTATACCAGTTATAGACGGGCTCATGGATGAGTTGTATGGGGCTTGGTTCTTTTCCAAATTCGATCTCACCTCCAGTTATCATCAAATAAGAGTACGAGAGTCAAACGTCCACAAAATGGCGTTCCAGACATACGAAGGGCATTATGAATTTGTGGTGACGCCGTTTGGCCTCATTAATGCACCGTTAACATTTCAAAGTTTAATGAATGAGGTTTTCCGTCCTTATCTCTGCAAACTTGTTGTGTGTTTTTCTTTGTTCTTTTTTCTAATAACAGGACAACCCATTGTTATTATTTCCAAGGTGCTAATTAAATAGTGTTGTGTATGCAATAATCTTAAATAAATCAATTTGTATGATGAAGATATAAATCTGAATGCTGGATTTGAGATAGCTGTTATTAATACAACTTGTGAAAAGAAGAAATAAGACATAGACAGTCCATGAGTTGAATTGGATCAAACTTCATTGACTTGTGATGAAACTAAAGAATGAGTAAACTTGGTACCTTGTTTCACTATCTTTATTTTGATTCCCAAGTATTCTAATTAATGGATGCCACGAATTGTATCTTGCATTAGTATTAGAGATTAATGTACTAATTGCAAGCTCATAATCTTAGTTGTTGTCAATACACATCTACTTGCCCAATTAATGATATTTAAACTAAATACAATCAATTGTAGTTATAAATTATGAAAGACTTACATATCAGTTATTTTTGCCCTGGACTTTATCTTCGTATGTGGAGCTAAGTCTTATGTTTGTAAAGGCATCCTTTGACCTTGTACCTTTAACTCCTAGTTTGGATAGATGGACAACAAAGTTGTTCTACTCTTTAAGTATGTGCTCAACTTATGTGTGCACTCTTTCATTGATGTTTAACACCGAGAAAGGTACCTTCGCAATTTTTTTTCATTAGTAGTATATAACTTGTTTAACTAATTTACTACAAGCTCTGAGTTAGACGTAATTGTTATAGTTAAGATTTATAGACGTTTTAAGACCCTAATTCCATTAATTAGAGCCTCGTGTTTAGCTTATTAGTTCGAGGCTTTAAATTGGTAATTTTGATAACATCTTATTTGGATCCCATATGGTTTTTAAAGAAAAATGATAACCTTCCTTTCATCTTTACTAGATGTTCTATCAATATTCATTGTCTATGTAAGTAAGGGTTTTAAAATGTATAGCTTTGAGTCTACATAACTATTAGAAATAGTACATTCAGTTATGCAATAAACTAGCAGTTAAGCTTTTATTGATGTATGTAGAACGAATCTAATTCAAATTCGCTAAGCTTTGTTATTCTAACCATTGGGCTTATGCAAGATTATTATAGTGGTAGAACTTATTACTATCCCAGATGTTTCAAACTGTGTTACTTCATTATTAAAACAAAGGACCCCTCGTTTTAAGTTGCATAAGTATTATAAATCTTTTCCTTCTAATGCGGAAGCATGACGCCGTGTTTTGGAACTAATGTATGAAAAAAAGTAGAATAGTTTGTACGATTATTAGGTTTACCCAAATGTTCAAGTTTGTTTTCTTTGCCTTCATGTTTGCTTACATTAATCTTGTTAGATGATTTAACGATTAAGTTATGTTTTTTTATTAGGAAAATTATGAGAAGCCAAAGATTAGTAGCTCAAAAATGAAAACATCTCATAATAAGGATAAAAAATGAAAACACCTCATAATCAAGGGTCAAAACACATCATATTATTCAAAAGATTACTTGGCCTAGATTAAGATAGAAATGAAGAGGAAAGTGAAGGGTATTAATTCTATCTCCTGTACTTTTTTCTTTCACTTCCTTTATAAACCATAATTTAAATTTAACACTTTTTCTCGTGAATTACAGAATGGATGAAGTTGCAACTGATGAGTTATTATGTTGTGAATGGTAAAGTTATATTGTGTTTGCTTTAATCAGAACCAAATACTTATTATATAAATACTCACAATATTTTTAGTTAATTTTAAATAAGCTTTTTGGATTATTATAAGTTTATGGACATGGATAATACTAGGTAATCATACAAATTATGCTTTAATATTTTTGTAATATGAGCATATCATATGATAACTTGTAAACTGATATCTTTATTATTATTTTGTCTATCAGAATTATTCAAGTTGTCATTAATATCTTGTATAGGAACAAATAATCATCCTTTAATATTATATTCTTTTTATTGGTATAATTTAATGATTTTTCCATAATTTTGCTTTATATATACAATGCTCGATATTTTAAATTAATAATATTTTTACGATTTAATTTTATAACAAAAAACAAATAATTCACAATAAAAAACATGTTGATACATTATATACAAAACGTATTGTTCAATATCCTGGATTACAAATGTAACAAATAATATATAGGGACATTATTAAAAATATAGCAAATAACATTTGGCTAGGTCATGAAAAATGTAGCAAATAACATTTGGCTACCTTATAAAAAATGTAGCCAAAAATATTTGGCTACGTTATAAAAAATGTAGCTAATAGTATACAGCTACGAAGATGATCTTCTTTATTAATCTTTACTTAGTAAACTATCCACTATAATTAGGCTTAATTTCCTCCTAAGATCATGTACATTAATGCCGTGTATTATTGAGTTGATTTGTTACTTTAATTAGAGACACCTAAAGTGTATAAATAGGAGGATATATTTCACTTTATAAAAACATACATAAATACAGAGAGCATTTCGACATTTCTTCTTCATTCTCTATTTCTACATCGTATTAGAGCTTCCTTTTTAACAAAAGGAATCAAAATTTTGGAGCCTTCTCCATTCTTTCTATCAAGCGTTTTACTTTCAAATTTTAGGTTTTAAATTTGCTCCAAAAATTTTTCCCATATATCAAATTATTCCTTGTCTTGAGCAGATCGCAATAGTATAAAATTCGTCACCAAAAGATGCCCCACGCCCCTCCATGCACCACCTATAGCCATTTGTTTCAAAAACCCTAGTTACAGGACTTTTGGAGTAAGAAGACTACTTAAATGACATCATTTCACTCCCAACCAAAAACAATGTTGTTTAACCAAAAGAAGGGAGTTGCCTTGTCATCGCCACACCATCAACTACAACAACACCATATCATCCACCACATAAGCACAAAATCCTATTTATCTACTACGTCACTCAATAAATACCCTAACATGTCATTGCCTTGCAACATTATCTTCATATTTGTCCTTTTCTCATTTGTTCATATGTCATCTCCTTTTCTCATTTTAGGCTCATCAGTTCAGTTCGATTGGGTTCAAGAATAAGTTGACCTACACTTTGATCGCCCAGTTCAGTACATTTTAATTCGGGTTCTCTCCAAAACAAACCAATTCCTAAGGTTTTTCAACGCTCTAAATCCAATTCTGAGGCTAGAATAGCCAAATTTCATCCCTATAAGTAGGATTTCTCCTATTTTATTATCTTCCTTCATTATGAAAGCCTTTAAACTTCCCCAATACCTTCTCAACCTTATTAATATCATCTTTGATGGCTTTAACTATGATCTTTGGACTGAGGAAATGTGTAGTTTTCTTAAGGGGAAACTCCTTTGTCGTATTATTACTAGAGAAATACCTAAACCCACTCAAAAGAAAGATGAAGACATCGACATAGTCACCGAACAATTAGTGGCATAGGATGGAATGAACTATCAAATCTTAACATGGTTTCGAAATACATGTGTCAAAACTATCGAACTTGATTTTCGACAATTTGATATAGCTTAGGAGGTATGGAATTTTCGGATCAAATGATGTCCATTAATTTTGGTTGTATAGGAGACTTCATCACACGTAACAACCTGGACAGACAATACATAGTTATGTGTCTAAATTGTAAAAACTTTGGAATCAACTAGCACTTATGATCCTGTCTTGCCTAGTCCTAATACTACTACGCTCTATGCAAATCTTCGAGATCATCAACATATATGTCATTTACTTATAACTCTCAAGGATGAATTTGAACTCATTCACGGTTCTCTTCTTCATAAATAAACCCTACCCAAACTCGAAACTGTTTTTAACGAGCTCATCTTAGAGAAAATTTGCCTCAGTATGCTTCTCATTGAAAATTTTATCCCATCTACTGATGTTTTCCTTTCAACTTATACTTCGTCTCAAACTTCTCATAACTCAAGTAAGAAGTTTTAAAAAGGATCTTACAGCTACTACAAAAAGCCCAAACATCAGATCTCTGAATATAGAAAATTGCTCAAACAGAACTCTGGGCAAGGTAATTCTTCCAAGTCTCTTTAGCTTGTTTCCATTGTTGTTGCTGCCACTAAGGGGCCAACAGAAAACACCTCTCCCAAGTTCTCTTTAAAGGACCTTCATGCCCTTCTTCTACAACTTCAACTTTTCTCCTCTGCCCTATTTGTCACATCAAATACCTCAAACTCTTGGTATGTCGATTCTGCCTGCTATAATCAGATGACCTCTGACTCTTTGTTTCTTGAATCTTTAACGATACCATCTATTTCCAAAATATAAGTACTATTCACACCGTTAATAATTCTACTATGCATATCAAACATATAGGTACTATTCACACATCCACATTACATTTACCTGAAACATTTCTTGTTCCTAAACTCTCATTAAATCTTATTCATGTTGGACAATCATATGAACTTGATGTTAACTTATCCTTTTCGAGTCTTGGTTGTATTATGCAAGATCTACAGATGGATAAGATATTTAGGAAAGGAAGAACGTTTAAAAGGCTGTTTGAGCTTACTTCATTAAATCTTCCTTCAAAATTTGTAGTTGGTGCTGTCACCTCCCATATATGCAGCTCTTGTTTAGGTCATCTTTCTACCTCTAAATTAGGGACTTTAATCTTTAGTGGTAACCTAGCTCATGTTAAGATTAAACATTTTGATTGTGTCCCTTGTTAACTCTCTAAAAATCATACTTTACTATTTTATCTCAACCATTTTATCTCTTTAGCACTTTTTGATCTAATTCACTCTGATATTTGAGGTCTTACACCTTATGAAACTATAGGTAGCATGAAATACTATGTGACCTTTGTTTATGATTTTTATCGCTATACATGGATTTATCTGGTACGCTATAAATCTGAAATATTCTCCATTTACTCTAATTTTGCTACTATGATTCACACTCAATTCTCTTGCAAGATTAAAAGATTTTAGACTGATAACAAAATGGAATACAAAGATACAAAATTCATTTTCTTAATCAATAAGAGACCATTATTTAGAGATCCTGTTTAAACAAATCTCAACAAAATGGTTTGGTCAAACATAAATATAGAAATATTCTTGGCACTACTCGAGCCCTTCTTATATCATCTTTTTATCCTAAAACACTTTGGAGGAAGCAGTCTTTACTGCTATCTATATTGCCAATCACATTCCCTTTCTTGTCATAGGTAATATCTATCTATATGAGCGCTTATTCAATCATGCTCCTGATTATTAGTCTCCTAAAGTTTTTGGATGTGTGCGCTTTATTCTACTATAACCTTATAAGCACATCAAGCTTAAAACTAGAGCGTATTTATATTGTTTTCTAGGATATGTGATAGAGAACAATGGATATAGATGTTGGGATCCACTATCTCAAAGACTTGAAATATGTTAACATGTCACTTTTTAGGAACATACAATATTCTTCACAATATCAAAATTTTGAGTTAGAGAACCCTCTTTTTTTTTCTGATCCTACTATATCTTTGTTTCCTGATATTTCTTCTACAGGTCCGTCTTAAACCTCTAATAGCTTAACGTAACTGACACCTGATTCTATTATATCTTCTCCAGTTGTGGATCCTCCATCCTCACCAAATAGATTCCTCTTCTATTCATTCACTAAAATCAACCAAGTCTTTACAACCCCTCCATCAATCCTCTCGAGTAAGTCAACCATCTATTCATCCTGAAGACTTTCAGATTTATTCCACTATTGTTTCTCTATATGAACTTCGCACCTAATGCGAGGCCAGCTCTAACCCTTTATGTCAGCAGTGGTCAAACAATTACAGGCTCTCACCAGCACCAACACTTGGGACTTAGTTAACCTACCTTCAGATAAGTATGTTATTAGCTGGACATGGGTCTACAAAATCAAGACTCGAGCTGATACATCAGTCGAAAGATACAAAACATGCTTGGTTGCAAAGAGGTTTACTTAAGAATATGGAGTTCACTATGAGGAGACCTTTGTCCCAATAGCTCGCCTAACATCAATCCATAGTTTTATTTTTGTAGCAACAAGCAAATATTGGGAATTGTTCCAGTAGATGTTGAGAATGCCTTTCTTAATGGTAATCTTCATGTAGAAGTATATATATGCAACCTCCACTTCAGTATGCTTATCCACCTAATAAAGATTGTCGTCTTCACAAAGCCTTGTATGGCCTTAAGTAAGCTCCTTGAGCATGGTTTACTAAATTCAACTCCACCATCAACTATCTTGGCTTCATATTTAACTCATATGATCATGCCTTATTTATCCAAAAAATAGATCAAGGGAGCACTCTTCTCCTTCTATATGTTAATGACATGTTAATAACTAGCGATGACACTCAAAGGATCATTACTCTCAAATCTTGTCTTCATCAATAATTTGAAATCAAAGATTTAAGTCCCCAGAGCTATTTTTTAAGCCTTATAGTGTCTGCTAATGATTCAGGTTACTACTTATCTTAAAATAAGTATGCTATTGATCTCATCTCTAGTGCTAGTCTCATTGACACTAAGATTGTTAGCACTACATGGACTCTAATGATCATATCACTACCATTGATGGAACTCATCTAAGCCATGCTACACTTTATTGATAGCTATTTGGTAGTCTTATATACCTTACTGTAACTCGTCTAGATATTACTAATGTAGTTCAAATTGCCTATTAGTTTATGCTTACTCCTCATACCACTCACTTTTTTGTTGTTCTTCGTGTACTCCAATACATTCGAGGCACCTTGTTTCATAGACTTCACTTCAGTCATTCATCTTCATTAGATTTACAGGCTTACTCTAATGTTGGCTGGGTTAGAGACTTAACTGACCATCAATCTACCACTGAGTATTGTTTCTTTCTTGGCACATCTATTATTTCTTGGCGCAGTAAGAAGCAAACGATTGTCTCTTGCTCAAGCCCTGAATTAGAATACCAAGCCCTAACTAACATTACATCCAAACTTTTATGGTTATGGTTACTTCAAGACATCGATGTCACATTTTCTTTAGCAGTTCCTCTCTTCTATAACAATCATAGTGCTACGGAGATTGCTTACAATGATGTCTTTCATGAATAAACTAAACACATTGAGATTGATTGTCATCTTGTGCATCATCATGTGCTTCACGGAACTATACAACTTGTCCCAATCTTATCTCAAGCACAAATTGCTGATATTTTTACCATATCACATCCACCTCGATGTTTTCAAGTTCTTCTCTCTAAACTCAAGTTATCATCTTCACAACCACCTTGAGTTTGAGGGCGATATTAACTTATATTATCATATTCACGTAATCTTTACTTTAATCAACTATCCACTGTAATTAGGCTTAATTTTCTCCTAAGATCATGTACATTAATGATTTGTATTATTGAGTTCATTTGTCACTTTAGTTAGAGACACGTAGAGTGTATAAATAAGAGGATGTATTTCACTTTATAAAAGCATACAGAAATACATATAGCATTTATACATTTCTTCTTCATTATCTATCTACATTTTTTGTTAGATAATAGTATATAGCTATGAAGATGATCATCTTTACAAAAATGTAGTAAAAAATTATTAGCTACATTTTATTTTTGTTGTTAGTCATTTGGCACCAAAATTTTCCTCGTCAAGATTAAACTTTTTGCTAAGTTTTTGTAATGTTTTAGTTACAAAAAATTTTCATAGCTAATAGCAGTTTTTTTTTATGATTTCTAGAAAAGTCGCCTATAGTTTTTAACTACAAGAAATTGGCGATGCTTTATGTAATGAAACAGAAATGTCACAAATAACTATAGGTGATGTTTTTGAGACAATTAGCTATTTTTTATGTAGCCAATTGTCTACTTTGTTGTAATGCACTAATCAATATAAAAAAATTGCCATTATCTAAGAATACTATATAAAATGCATCAAATTCTTCAACTTCATGTTGCCATCAGAGAAATAAGACTAGGGTATTATTCCTATGAAAAAAGATTAATTAGATAAATGACAATTAAATTTTGAATGATTAATAATCATGTACTTTATAAAAAGATTCAAAAATTCAATGTGTAAGGACCCTCTTTTTTTATAATATTTGACTATATTAAAAAAGGAAATTAGGATTGCATATTATTACGCCTATCTAATAATATTAATTCAGTTATTTAATCATAATGATACAATTTCAATTTTGTTGATATAACACTTTAACCATAATAATGTAATTATCCAACTTGGGCGATAATTTTAGTCTTAAACTATATCATGCAGTTACATTTTAATTGCTCGAGAGAGAAACAGAGAGAAAATGTGAAGAATATTTTAAATATTTTACATCTTTTTTTATTTTTAGTACCATCTAGAGAGAGAAGCAATCTCTCTAGCTCTTGCTTCTTTCTAATCTGCGAAGCATTCATCGATATGTTCGACCCCTTATAATTTTTTTGGTCATCCTCCGCCATCACCAGCCTCTCTTCTTCACCAAATCTCCATTTTCTGTCTCTCCTTCCTTTCCTCTATTAGATTGCTTCTGGTACTCCCATGGGTATTCTTGTACACCCTACCCATTCTCTCTTTTCCTACCTCTCCCTCTTAGCTTTTTTTTTCCAACTGTTTTGACTGCTTTTTCTGCTACTCCTTCGTTTCATCCCATTTTTGACATTATGTCCTCCAACCCTTCCATCCATGCTTCTGAATTTCCATCCTTACCCCCTACCACTGATCCCTCCCTTACATATGCGCCCTCCTCTCTACCACCTTTGACACCTCCACTTCAGAAAAATTGAAAACAAGTAGTCGAGGATCAACTTACCTAGTCTCTTACCTACCTACCTTTGCAAGAGTTTGATGGAAAACTTATTGTTTGCCCTGAGATAGAAACTCTCCAGGAGGGAGTTGGGCGTTGGGAGGCAACCATAGTCGAATTCTTCTTTTACCAAAGACCAATTTTCCCTCTCATCCAACGTTGGGCCACCAAGTTATGGAAAAATAGAGGATTAATGGATGTGTTACTCTCAAACGATAATCTCATATTATTTAGTTTCTCTTCGATCACTGAAGCACACAAGCTCCTGGAGGATGGTCCATGGCACCTTGGTAACCAATCGACTTTCTTACAAGTCTGGAAACCTGGTTTAAGGCTTGAAACCATCAAAGTTCAGAGCGTTCCCCTTTGGATTAACTTCCATAACGTTCTCCTTGAGTACTAGACCATTAAGGGACTAGCCTCACTAGTAAGTTACATTGGTGATGCCAAATCAACACCACGTGATTGAAGTTATTAAAACTTCCTCCCAATATTCCTGCAAAACTCCAGTAGTTATCTTTATCAGCAAAAAACTCCAGTAGTTATCATTATCAGTTTATTTTAAATTTTCAGTAGTTATCTTTATCAATTTATTTCAAATTTCTGTCTAGTTGTTTAGATTGCATTCATTTGTTCATTTCAATAAAGCGATGAGAGTTAAAATCCAACTATTGTGAGTGGGAGAGATTCCTAAGGAAGAGATTTCCTATTTCCTGAGAAGAAACCAATGAGAGATTGAGTTTTTTTCTCTTCTTCTGAATTTACACCATATTAGAATCAGAGCCACTTCGATCTGAGCATCTCCTATATGCCCAGAACTAAGAATGGTCTAGTCTATACTTCAACGGAAAGTAACTCCAATATTCCCAACACCTAGAGCACCAACACCAACCAAAATTTACAATATCATATGGAGCAGATTTCGACTACACTGGAGGCAATAATAAGGCACTTGGATGTTATGGATGAGAGGAGGAATCGAGAAGGATCACATGGACCCCGATATCAAAAACACCACTAGAGGGAAGATTAGAGCGAGGACAATGATTTGGGGGATACGGAGGTGCAGATGGGTGAAAGACGAGGAAGGGACCGAAGACACGTGCATAGGAGAGAACGTTATCATCAAGACCATATAGATCATGCACAAGGAGGTTGCCAAGAACCCATGGAAGATATGACCAAATGAATGAAGGTAGATGTCCCTGATTTCCTGAGCAAGCTTTATTATGACGCATTTTATGATTGGCTCACAGCTATTAAAGATTATTTTGAATGGTTTTTTATCCCGAAAGAGCGGAAGGTTAGATTTGTGAAGATGAAGCTTAAAGGGTCAGCTCGTGCTTGGTGAAGCAGTGTGGAGGATCAGCTTCACCTTACTCGACAATAACCCGTCTTGGAATGGGTGGAGATGAAAGAACGTCTTCGATCAAAGTATTTTCTGATTAATTATGAACAGATTGTTTATGAAGATATGTTGCAGCTGAAACAAGGGGTGATATCCTCTATTGATCAATACACTGAAAAATTCCATGAACTTTTAGTAAGAAGCAAAGTGGTGGAGACCGAGGCACAATCTTTGGCACGATAGTTGAATAGGCTAAAACTTGAGATTCGTATAGACATGTTGACAGCTCAAGTTTATAATGTTGATGAGGCTTATTAGTTGGCCCTCCAATTATAAAGGCAACCTAGTTCTTCAGGTTTTAAAAGACCTCAATTTTCTGATGCCAAACCTACTCATCCTATATCAGCTTCTAGCATGAAGACAGCACCACCGATGGACCAAACAAAACACGAAGCTACGGGAGATCTAAAGGTAAAGGCTTTTGGTGAAGGCCCACAGTGTTACAAATGTAAAGGGTTTGGTTATTTCGCTGTTGTTTGTCCCACACGTGATAGAAAAATTACTTACATTTGTGAGAAAGATTTAGTATTTATTGAAGAGGATGAAGAGGAAGACAACATACATGAAAGCGTTGAACCAAATTGTGACGAAGAGCATTTGCAAGCTACAAACCTCCCTAATTATGTAATTCAGAGGGTGAGCTAACCAGAAACAAGGCTAACTTGGAAGCTAATGACCACAAGTGGAGACGAAACAACATTTTTCACACCAGATTTGAGCGAGATGGCAAAGCATTGAATGTGATCGTCGACAATGGCAGTGCCATGAACGTTATTTCAGTAGAGGTGGCTAATCAGTTAAATTTGAAGCAAAAGGTTCATCCAACTCCCTATCGGGTTAGCTTGATAAATGATTCTAATTCATTTCCAGTTAAGTATCGCTGCCTTGTCAAGTTTTCGTTGGGAAAGAGATACACGGACGAAGTTTGGTGTGACGTGATCCTTATGACAGTGTGTCACTTATTGTTAGGACGATCTTGGATGTATGATCGGCGTGCGAGCTATGATGGATACGAGAATAGCTATTCCTTCATATTTCACAATAAGAAGATTATGCTTGAGCCTCTTCCGATTACTGAATTTCAGGAACTAAAGCAAGAAGCTTCAATCCTCACATTACATCAGTTCATTAGAGTTGTTTGAGAGGAAAATGTCGTGATAATGCTACTGGGTCGAACTACTAAAGAATTTGATGGAGAAGTACCAGCTGAACTTGTCGAGATACTTGAGGAGTATAAGGATTTAATGCCGAAAGAATTACCCAACAGTTTACCACCTCTCTGTGATATTCAACATGCAATTGATTTCGTACCTGGTTCTACTTTGCCCAATCTACCACATTATAAGATGAGTCCTACTGAAAATGATGAACTATAGCGACAAGTGTAGGATTTGTTAAATAAAGGACTAATCCATAAAAGCTTAAGCCCCTGTGCTGTGCCCGCTCTGCTCACAGCAAAGAAAGATGGAAGCTAGCGTATGTGTGTTGATAGCCGAGCAATTAATAAGATTACTATTAAATATCTCTTTCCTATCCCACGCCTTGATGACATGCTAGATTTGTTAGGGGGAGCCACTATCTTCACAAAAATTGACCTTAAAAGTGGCTACCACCAAATCCGTTTTCGACCTGGTGATGAGTGGAAAACAACGTTTAAAACAAAAGATGGACTGTACGAATGGCTTATGATGTTGTTCGAACTATCCAATGCACCCAGCATGCTTATGTGTGTGATGATACAAGTACTCAAGCCCTTTCTGGGCAAATTTATAGTAGAGTACTTCGATGATATTCTCATCTTCAATCATTCGAGGGAGGATCATTTAACACATCTTCGCCAAGTGTTGATTACCCTACGATGGTAGCAACTTTACATTAACCACCGTAAGTGCTTTTTCTTGAAACCTCAAGTTAATTTTTCGGGTTTTATAATCTCACACAGAGGAGTAGAAGCAGATCACTCGAAGGTACAGGCAATTGTTGACTGGCCAACACCTCGCTCCTTTTTTTATGTAAGGATTTTTCATAGATTGGCAACCTTTTACAGAAGGTTTATTCACAACTTTAGTACCATTATGTGTCTAATAACTGAATGTTTGAAATCAAAGACTTTTGTGTGGACTCCTATGGCAGCAAATGCATTTTTAAAGATTAAAGAAAAGATATCTATAGCTCCTGTTCTTCGACTACCTAACTTTGATAAAATTTTTAAAGTTTCCTGTGACGCTTCTTATATCAACATTGGGGGAGTTCTTAGCCAAGAAGGGCATCCGATAACATTTTTCAGTCAAAAACTCAATGATGCTAAGAAAAGGTACTCCGCTTATGACATGGAATTCTGTGCACTGGTTCAGACTTTGAAACATTGGAGGTCTTACTTGCTTCACCGCGAGTTCATACTCTTCACTGACCATGACTCTCTCAGGCACCTTCAGTCTCAAACCCGATTAAGCGCGAAGCACGCTTGGTGGTTTAATTATCTATAGCAATTTGACTTCAACATTAAGCACAAGGCTGGCAAGTCGAATAAAGTGGCAGATGCTCTTAGTCGAAAGCTGCAATTACTCTCTATGTTCTGCATCAAAAGCACTAGTTTTTAGTCAATGAAGACATTGTATGCAACTGATCCTAATTTTAAAGACATATGGAGAACATTAAAGAGTGACCCAAGAACAAAGAGCAATGGTTTTTACAAAAGAAATGGGTATCTCACAAAATAAGCTCGCATTTGTATACCGACCAGATCAATGTTATCACTGAATTGCACGGCGGAGGATTAGCAGGGCACTTTGGCTATGATAAAACTTCTGCAATGGTCACTGATCGGTTTTATCAGCCCAGGATGCGCCATGATGTGCATACAGTCATTGATCGCTATCGCATATGTCAAGTTAACAAGGGAACAAAATAGAATAGCAGATTATATACGCCCCTGCCAATTCTACGTCATCCATGGGTTGACATAAGTATGGACTTTGTATTGGGACTTCCTCGAACACCTCGAGGCACTGACTCGATCGTGGTAGTGGTCGATCGCTTTTCAAAAATGGTGTATTTTTTGCCATGTCGAAAAACTTTTGATGTTGACAAATGGCTGCTCTTTTTTTGAAAGAAATTGTCAGGTTATATGGCCTCCTTTGGACGATAGTTTCAGACCGTGACGTTAAGTTTGTCAATTATTTCTGGAAGACATTGTGGGCAAAACTAGGAACCAAATTATCATTCTCTAGTGCCTTCCATTCACAGACTGATGGCTAGACCGAAGTTACGAATCGTAGCTTCAGTAATTTACTACGTTGCTTGATTCAAGATCATACATCGTTCTGGGATTTGATTCTACCCCAAGCAACAATTGCGTACAACAGCTCTATCAATTGTACCATAGGCAAGGCACCGTTTGAGATAGTATATGGACCCCTACTGAGAACACCATTAGATGTTAGCTCTCTACCTATGCCAACTTGTCTTAATGAAGCAGCCTTGGACTTCTCAAACTACATGACCAATATGTATGAAGAAGTGCGACAACAGATAGCTATACAAACGGAGGGATTTACTGCACGAGCCAACAAGGTACGACGGGATAAACAATTTGTTGCTGGCGATATGGTTCTGATACGACTACATCCAGAATGCTTTCCTCCTGGCAGTTACAGTAAACTTCATGCTTGGCGGGCTGGGCCTTTCCCCATTCAAAAAAGCTCGGTAGTAATGCCTATGTTATTGGTTTACCCGAAGGATACAACATCAGCCTCATCTTCTGTAACATCCCCTCACCAATGGGAAGGGTAAAATAGTCATTTGGAATAGGTTATAAGTGCTTAAAATTGTATTGACA
>JAOTJB010321713.1:0-14362 GCA_027123815.1 Erythroxylum minutifolium | reverse complement strand
AATTGGAATTGATACTTGTGAATAAACGAGAAAGTATGTGTAACCGATAAAGATAGTTGAGTGAAGAGACTGTCAGATAATATGCATCCTTGAGCATACCTTAAAAAGGGTAATTGATGGTGGTATCAGAGCCAGTACCCGAATCGGTATGCAGCGAGGACGCTGGCCTCCCAAGGGGGGTGAGACTACCCAACGGCCACAATGTCGTAGAGCGTAAATCCCATATCGGTTGGATAGGGGAATGAAGCATGCCTTATAAGGGTGCGGATACCTCTCCCTTGTAGACACGTTTTTCATACCCCAATGAATTGGATCCCATCAGAACTCCGAAGTTAAATGTGCTAGGGCAAGAGTAGTACCAGGATGGGTGACTTCCTAGGAAGTCCTGCGGGAGTAATGCCCTAAAGAGGCTTACACACTAGAAAAACAAACCCGTGAGGGCGCGAGTCCCGAAAGGTCGAGGCTCAAAACGAACAATATCTTCTAGCAGGTGGTCTGGGCTGTTACACCTACACTTTCAAATATTTAAGATTAAGAGCAAGACCTTTCAACAATTTATAAGGAGTTTTATCTAACTTTTTGTGAGGAACTTTGTTAAGTATATAGTATATAGCTTCCTTTCATATATTATTGATCAAACCAGAACTTGGCAACTTGGCATTCATCATTTCTTTTAATGTCCTATTTTTCCTTTTACCTATGTCGTTCTGTTATAGAGTATAAGGGGCACTAGTTTCATATATTATGCTATTTAATTCACAGAGTTCTTCAGGGAATTTGGTATTATATTCTCCACCTATATTAGTTCTAAGCCTTTTTATTTTCTTATCTAGTTGATGTTCCACTTCTTTTTTATATTTCAAGAACATTTCTATAGATTCATGTTTTGATTTCAACATGTACACCTTAGTATACCTAGAAAAGTCAGCAACAAAGGTAATATAATACTTTTTATCACCCTTACTAATTGTGTTCTTAAAGTCAGCTAAATCTGAATGTATTAATTCTAGCAACTTAGTACTTCTTGTTGTAACAGGTTTAAAAGGTTTTTAATATATTTTGCTTTTACATAAATAAAACATTTAGAATAATTTTCATCATTTGTAATATAAATCAAATGCATGTTTTTTAATCTTTTATTTGAAGCAATATTGACATGTCCTAACCTACCATACTACAAATTAATAGATTCAATAATATGTAGAAGAAGCAGAAGAACTTTTATTAGGAGCAGTAAAAACAATGTTCAAAATAAACAATCCATCAGCTAAGTACCCCATTCCCCACAAATTCCTAATTTTTTGTGATTATTACCTTGTCAGCCTTGATAACAATTTTCAATCTAACCTTATTCAACAAACTACTAGAAACTAAATTCCTACGCAGCAAAGACACATACAAAACATCATTAAAAGCTAAAGTTTTCCCAAAATTGAGTTGAAGGAAAATCTTCCCTTCTCTAAGCACTCCAGCAATCTTGGTGTTTCCCATGTAGACATGTTCACCATCTGTAGAATCTTTAAGATCGTGGAATAATTTCCTATTGGCACACAAGTGTTCTGAATCTCTAGTGTCAAGTGCCTAATCCATTTTATTTTCCACCATGTTTGCCTCTACCACAATGGCGATGATTTCTTCCTCTTCAACATGATTGGCCTGTGGTGTAGTTGGATTTGTAGGTTTATGTACTAGATTTTATTGATTTTTCATATGATAGCATTGATATGCCTTAAATCCTAGTTTGCCGCAAATATAGCAGGCTACCTTTTTCTTATGGATTTTTCCATCAACCTTCTTGATTTGGCTTGATTTTTCCTATTGCCCATCCTTTTGAAATTTCTTTCCCTGCCCTTTGAACCTGTCCTTAAAATCGCCAATAAACTCTACAAGGTTAGCTTTAAAAAAAAAGAGACAGAGTTTTGCTTATCTTTTAGTTGGTTGGCCTCCTCGGTTCTCATATGACTAATTAGTTCCTGTAAAGTCAGATCTTTCTTCTTGTGTTTCAATTGGTTCCTATAATCACTCAAAGAGCGTGGGAATTTCTCCAGTAGCATATTTGTTGTAGCATCTCACACATTTTCATCCCTTTGCATAGTACATCAATCACTAAGTTCTCGTACTTGTGAACTTGGTCCATCACAGGTTTGTCATCAACCATAAGAAATTGTAACCATTTTCTTACCACTTATTTTTTTCTAGTAGCATCACCCCCATAACGTTTTTCTAAAGTTTCCCAGATCATTTTAGCATATTTATGGTTCATAAACAAATCAAACAATGAATTCTTCATATGATTCGGCAAGTGACCTCTCACACTTTTGTTGTCTTTATCAAACTTCTTCCTAAATTGATCATCTAACCTTTTGGCTTTTTCAATAATAGGTGTGGAAATGGAAGTAACGCATTTTTCAGTAATGGGTGTGGTGAGAGGAGTAATAAGAGGTTGAGCAAAGATGGTAGTAAGAGAAATAACAGAAGGTTGAGAGGTTTTAGGTTCATCAGATGGAACATCCATAAATAATAAATAATCATCTTTAAGTTGTTTAAAGAGAATCGTAAGTTTTTTGACCATTGCCTATAGTTGGTTCCACAAAGGAGTTCAAATATAGAGAGATCAGGAAGAGCTTTATTAAGAGAAATAGCCATAGATCTGGATTCACTTTCAAGTTGTTGGAAAATAGAAGAGATAAAGAACAAAAAATTACCAATCAAAGTTGTGTCATGATGAGCCACTACCTTGAAAGCAAATTCTGACACGACCTAGGTGCAATCGATAACTCTGTTCACTCCTCAAGGTTAACACAACCAGCCTCCAACATGTGCATTCATGGCGGAAGCTTGGAACAGTAAACTATAATTACCTAGAATAGATGTAGAATAAAGAAGAAGACAAGAAAGGTTTTTTTGTTGTTTACCTATTCATCTTTTTTTAAAATCCCCATAAATAGAGTCCCAAAACCTTATTTTTTAGAGTCCAAATCATAACTGAAATTTGATTTGTTGGTGGGCTATTCTCAAAATGTGGGGGAGGATTTTAAGGGAAGAAAGACTAAGTCAAAAGGTTGTTTTAAATCAGGATGGAAAGAACTAGAAGTCAGAAGGTTATTTTAGATAAAGATAGAAGGGACTAGAAATTAGCAACCATTTTCCCAGTAGATCAATGTACCAAAATCTAAACTATCAGACTTGACTAATCGTCTGTCAAGAATTTCAACAGGGATGTGAATAAAATTATTTAGTGATGTAGGAAGCTTCGAACTAACTTGGAACTAATTTGAAACTAGGATTGTTCCTAACATTTTACAGGTCCATAATAAAATAAAAAGAAGGGCCTCAATAATCTACAATACACAAATATATATTGTTTAAAGGAAACTCAAAATTCAACTTTTTAAATGCCCTTTTTCAATTAAAATTTTCCTTTCTTTATTGTTAAGATTAGGGTTAATTATTAAAAAATATTAAACTTTGCTTAATTTTGCAATTATAGTCCAAACTTTAAAAGAAACAATTAAATACTCAAACCTTCAACTTTTTGCAATTCTAGCCCGACGTTAGTGTCTCCATTAAGTTTGTTAATGTGGCATACCACTTGTTTCAAAAATCATAAACACTTATACACATCATACCTAATTAAATTAACTAATTAAGTTAACTAAAACATGACGTTTAATTGAACTAACTGATTAAATATAACTAATCTATGTCGTTTTGGGATTGATATCCCTAAATCAAGGAATATGGGTATAGGGTTTAATGATTTTAAAGAAGCATTGAATAAATTACCTTAGTTAGAGGATGAGAAGAAGGTCTAGACTCAAATTCTGGACAATGCAAAGGTGAGGCTATGGATGAAGGGAAGGAAGAAGAATTAGGACCAGTAAGTGACAACGGAGGAGTTGTTGGCAAAAAAGGAAGAGGATGATTTTGAAGTTGTACAAAAGGTGCTATACATGGACCACAGATAAGGGTTTTAATGAATTTGGAGTATCTAAATGTGGAAGAGAAATCAAGGGAGAGTGATGTCCCAAAGCTTGAGCTTTAGCATAACGTGAGATTGATTGTGAATTTGCTTGAACTTCATATCTAGAAGATTGATAGCAATTAAATAATATGGAGGAAATCGTTAGTGTCATGAGCCATATAGCAGAACAAATTCTTCAAGAACAATGACTTGGACACACTTGCAAAGAATTTTATAGAAGTATAGAATTACACTTACAAGGCCATATACGTCATATTTTAGTTATATCTAATCAGTTAGTTTAATTAAATGATGTAGTTTAGTTAAACTTAATTAGTTAGTTTAATTAGATACGACGTATATAAGTGTTTAGGGTTTTCGGAACATGTGAAAAGTCATGTCAGCAAACTTAACAAAGACATTAACGTCGAACTATAATTGAAAAAAATTGAAAGTTTTAAGTATTTAATTGTTACTTTTTAAAGTTGCGGCTATAATTGAAAATTTGAGCAAAGTTTAAATTTTTTTTTTCTGTATTTAACCTTTAAGATTATTCCAACTTTTAGGATCATAAATATTCAACATAAGGATTGGTATGCTCATATACCCTTAAATTTTCTAAATTTGACACATTTGATACAAGATGATGATTACTGAAATTACTAACATTCTCATGAATATGAATTTCATTACTTAAATTTCATTAGATTGTTCAAAACTATCTCCACTAGTTCCTCGTAATTTTTATTAGAGGAATAAACTATTAAATTTATTGATAACTCCTTTTTAAGATTTTATTAACTGTTTTACTCTTTTTTTTCTTTTTTCACTTCTAGATAAATGCTTTTTAGGCAAATCATATAAAATAATTATAATACAACTGAATTAGAAAAAGAACAAAAACCCATGTATGGAACTAGAAGAAGCAGGGTAAGCATAATAGAATAATAATAGCTCGATCATTTATCACAAAGATATATCAATGGTATTATATATCTATGACAAACCAAAAAAAAATAAAGATCCAAATTTAATATCATGTATTAAAAAACACAAAAAAGAAAACTTTTATGATAACAACTATCATACTCAGAATTTATTTTCAATTCTTTAAAGTATTTCTAAAATATCCAAAACTAATATTGATCCACTTTTCACTAAAGAGAATAGAGATTAGTAGCAATATCCATATTATAGAAATACTGAAACTAAATTTCATCAATAATCTACAAAATTAAATTTATACATATAAAATCAACTGAATGCATAAATAATAAAATGCTAATTATGATTTAGCAAATTAAAGAAAGATAAATTGCAATTGAAGAAGGAAATAAGAGATAAAAACTATCAACTTTGATATTTGAGAATTGAAGAGAGATAATACCCTAATAAACTTCAATTCAAATTGAAATTATAACTAAAATTGACATATTTCAATTATGCATATCATTTATAATTAAATTGACATATTTCAGTTTATCTAAATAAACTGCAATTGACATAGGAAACGAATGAGAGATAAATTATACCTAGAATTTAATCTGAGTTTCAATTTGAAGTTAAATAGAAAATTCTACCTAGATTGAAATGTTATTATACTCATAATCAAATTTCAATTTTTACATAGTATTTAGATTAAAAGAGCTACTAAGAAAATAAAAAATAAGGAAAATGAGAATTGTGAGAACAAATGAGATGTGTTTCTTACCTAGATGGAAATGGTGTTGATAAAGTTAAGGTCAATGTAAAATTCTTGAATGTAAAGCCTTCTCTCACTAAATTTTCATTAGAAAAATGTGAATCTTGATATTTAGTAGGAGCAAATTCATTTTAAAAATGTCCACTTCTATTGTTTTTTACCTTTGAAAAAGAAGTTTTTGTATGTATGTTAATAGTCCAAGCTATCCTTTTTACTAAACTGAGATTGATGTTTGCACTTTAAATAAATTCCTTTACATTTTTTTTAAAAAACAACTCTTTCCATACCTTACTTCTTAGCTTAAGTTAAAATCCTATGTAATAAAATAACTTGCAAATAATAGGCCCCTTATGGGAGTGAGCCCTAGGCAAGGACCCTTCCTATCCTTGCTCAAGATCCGCCCCATTTGAAACATAACTCCTTAACCATGATGCATGAAAATAGGGTAAATATAAAAATTTTCTAGTAATGTAAAACAATATGCCACTTGACCTACATGAGCAAAGATCAGAGAGAGACCAAACAATAAAGCAGATAACTTTGTATATGATTGTGGTTACAATGTGGACTGACGATAAGGGTATAATTTGACATACACTCAATCACCAACAGTGAATTCACGTTCAAAATGATGTTTATCAGTCAATTGCTTTATGAGATGTTGTGCATGACACATACAGAATTGTAATAAACCAATCATGGCTTCCCAATCACAAAGAATATGGTCTACCTCTAATATCTTCATATCACCAAGAAAATAAGACACATATAATAGAGTAGCATATTCATATAAAGCTTTAAAAGAAGACATTTTAATGGTGGAGTGAGAAGCGGTGTTATACCACCACTCTGTCATGGCCAACCATGTCATCCAATAAGAAGGGAATTCACTCATCATACACCGACTATTTAACACCTTCGTCTGTCCATTTATTTTTGGATGATAGGCGATTGATAAATGCAACTTGGCACCAAGGAGTTGAAACAATTCGTGCTAAAACTGATTGGTAAACATGACATCATGATCACTAGTGATGGTCATCGACATGCCATATACCTAAAATTTTGATAAAGAAAAATTGAAGCCACCTTGGTGGATGTATATAGGTGAGCTAAAGACACAATATGAACAATGATAAAAAGAATAACTATATCCCCTCCTAAATTTAACAGTCCCTTTATAAAATCCATGCCAATATTCCACTATATTTTCTCAAGTACTGGTAGATGTTGAAGTAGCCACAATAATACAATGGTTTCATACTTATTATGTTGGTATTCCTTATAGGTACATATATATATTCACCAACATCACGCACATTGTTTTATGAAAGAAATACAATTAAAGTTTCTTATAAGTGCCCATGAATTCAGAATGACCACCTGCAGATGAATCACAAAAAAGTGATATTAATCATTTGCGTAGAGGCTGCACATTCCTTACCATACATGTCCTTTCCCATACAATAATCCATCAACCATTGAATAAGTGGAGGAAACTCGATGTCCTTGTGCCAATCTCGGGTCGATTGTATCCTTTAAACAACAGTATCCTATACTCAGCTTTCCTTAATTTCCTGAAATAATTTAATATAAATGTTTGTAACAATAAAGGCAAATAATTCAAAATTGGCCACTCTATATAATACATTTGCCCTTAAATTATTAGACCCTTTTATGTACTAAATATCAAAATAAAAAACGATGAGCTTTGGTAATCAAGTTTGTTAAAAAGTGGTTATCACCTTCTGCTCTAATAAGTATTTTAGACTCTTATGTTCATTTTGGATTACAAAGGGTTTACCTGTTAAGTAATGACTCTACTGCTTAATGGTAATGGCCATTGCCATAAATTCTGTTTTCTACATTGATAATTGACGATAATGACTAAATATTACTTTACTTACAAAATCCATAATTCTCCCTCCCTATATAAGGAGACAAATCCCTCACTACTAGCATTTGCTTCGATTGCAAACTCTTTGGAGAAGTTTAGTAATATTAATATAAGAGTTCATGTTAAGGTTGCTTTTAATTCCTGGAATGTTGTCATTATTGCATCATTCTATAGGAGTGATGAGAAAAGTACCTCAATAACAATATGCAGCAGAATTAAATGCCCTAAACTTACAAGAATCAATGAGAAACAATCAAACAAATATATGACAGTAATTAAATAGAACAAACAAATCAAGAGACATCAAGATTTTAAAGTGGAAAACCCCTCAATGCAAGGGTAAAAACCATGGGTCCTCCAAACCAAAGAAATAACTCCACTATGATCAAAATAGGAGTATAACAGAGTCTCAATCAAGTACATAAATCATTGCTAACAGCCAACCAAGAACCAAAGCAACAAAGCTTACAATAAAGAATCAAGAAGATGAAAAACACCAAAACCAGAGGCTTAAAGCAAATTGAATTTATTTCACACTAGGCCGAAGATCCAAGAGTTGAAAATAAATAACCAGATGTTTCAAACCTGCTGACCAAATTTCAGCTTGATCCAACGGTTAACGAATTCGCAAACATGTTTTCAATTTGACTACCCTGTGAACATGCAAAATTTACTTTTCCTCTCCTCTTCCCTTACTGGTTGCTATTTTAACTTGAATACCACTCCACTCTCTTACCCTAATCTGACCCCTCTCCACTTTAATAAGTGATACATATAATGGACTTTTAATTTTAGGCCTTTGTCCATATAGGAAGGGAGCCCAAACCCAATATACCTCCCCCTCACGACTATATGGAGATGACCATCAACCCGGTGATCTCACAACATGTTTCAAACTTCCATCTTGGTATTGTTTTAGTCATCATATCAACAAAATTATCATCTATATGAATTTTTTTTTCTGATTCCAATAGTTTAACATCCAAAGCATCAAGTATCTAATGATACCTCACATCTATATGTTTAGCGCTTAAATGGAAAATTGGATTCTTACCAAGATGTATAACATTTTGATTGTCACAAAACAATATATATTTATCTTGAGTAAAACTAAGCTTGCGTAACAATTTCTTCACCCACAGCAACTCCTTACATGCTTTAATAATGGCAATAAACTCCGCCTCTGTTATACACAAAGCTACACACTTCTACAACTTAGATTGCTAAGTCACAGCTCCACCTGCAAATTTAATTAAATAACCTGAAGTAGATTTTTTGGAATTAGTATCTCCAGCCATATTTGAATCTGTGTACCCCTCAAGGAGTGGCTTATCACCTCCAAAACAAAGTCTCATACAAACAGTACCACTAAGATACTTCATAATCCATTTTATAGCATTCTAATGCTCTCTACCTGGGTATGACAAAAATCTACTAACTATACCAACAACATGCATTATATCTAGCCTTATGCACACCATTGTATACATTAAACTACCCATTGCAGACATATAAGGACTTTCCATATCTGACTTCTCAGTTTCATTTGAAAGACTTTGTTTAAAACTCAATTTAAAATGAGTAGCAAGAGGAGTGTTTACCACTTTAGCATTTTTCATTTGAAATCTCTACAACACCTTTTCAATGTAATGCTCTTGAGATAGCCAAAGCTTCTTTTCCTTTCTGTCATACAAAATTCTTATACTAAGAATTTGCTTAGCATCTCCCATATCTTTCATGGCAAAAGATTCACCCAATTGCTTCTTTAACCTGTCAATCCTAGAAACATTTTTTCCAACAATAAGCATGTCATCAACATATAATAGCAAGATGATGAAATCACCACTAGAGAAACATTTAACAAAGACACAATGATTAGAAGTAATCTTCTTGCAACCTTGCTCACACATATCAGACTCAAACTTCTTATACCATTGCCTCAGAGCCTGTTTCAATCCATACAAGCTCTTTCTCAGCCTACACACATAGTCTTCTTCGCCTGTAACACAAAAGCCATCTGGTTGCTTCATATAAATCTCTTTCCCAAAATCACCATGCAGAAAAGCAATCTTCATGACTGTTGGTTCTAAGAAGTTCACTTATATAGGAGATCTTCATCATAGCCCTAGTGAAGGAACATACTCATGTGGTTTTGACATCATACTTCAACCCAAAACCTTAAGGCATTAGGTTTATAAGTCATTTCCACTTATATGCCCCTTACTAATTTCATCTCTTTCCAATGTAGAATTTCTACTCACACTTGGCATCCTAGCTATCTCCCCCTCAAGTGTGAACTTCCATATTAGGCTTGGACTCCCCCTTGAGCAAAAGCCTTTCTCTTAGCAGCTCGAGTATATGGCGTCACCAAGAGCCCTTATATTCCACTAGTCTTAGCCTACCAAGTGTCTCTTTGCTCTTCTTTATAGGAAGGCAATCATAAGATCCAACTACCGCTTCCATACTTGTCCTTTATCGAACTATCAGCTCTGATACCATTTGCTAGATCTAAGGAGCTCACTTTCATAGGAGATCAACATCATGGGCCTAGTGAGGGAACATAATTGTGGGCCTTGACACCACACTTTAACCCAAAACCTTAAGGTATTAGTTTTATGGGTCCTTTCTACTTATACATCCCTCACTAATTCCATATCTTTCCAATATCTCTTTCCAATATGAAATTCCTACACACACTTGATATCCTAACAACGTCCATCTATTCTACCTCTAAATCTAGTGTAGCAGCTAAACTTAATATAATCCTAATAAATGACATTTTCACCATAAGCGAGAAAATTTCATTAAAGTCAACACCTTTTCTTTGACTAAAGCATTTTACCACCAATCTAGCTTTATATCTTGAAGATGTACAATTACTTTCATGCTTCACCTTATAAATCCAGTTATTTTCTAAGGCCTTTATACCCTCAGGCAACTTCACCAAATCAAATGTGTGATTATCATGCAAGGAATTCATTTCATCCTGCATCGCATCCAACCATTTTGTTTTTCTTCACTCTTTATAGCCTCTTCAAAACACTTAGGTTCTCCCCCATCAGTCAAGATCACATACTCATTAGATGGATATCTTTTAGATGGTTGTCTTTGCCTATCAGATTTCCTGAGTTGAACTTATGGTGGTTCGGGTGCATCATTTAAGCTCCCATGTTATGACTCCTGTTGCTCTTCAACATCATTTGTTATATCATCAAGCTCATCTTTAAGTTGTTCATTATCAATATAATTATGTTGCACATCATGTTGAACATTACCCTCGTTAGCATTTAGATTGTGAATAGGTAACTGCACTGGATCAACATCAAACAGATTATTATCTTTCGCAGATGTAGTTTTCTCCACCTTATCAATGTCATTAATAGTTTGCTCTTCTATGAACTTCATATCATGACTTCTAATAAGCTTCTTCTCAATAGGATCATACAACCTGTAACAAAATTCATCCTGACCATAACCAATAAAAATACAATTCCTTGTCTTTGCATCCAACTTGGATCTTTCATCCTTTGGAACATGCACAAATACCTTGTAACCAAAGACTTGCAAGTGATTATAATTGACATCCTTACTAAAGCAAATTTTATCTGGCACCTCATTATTCAAAGCAACAGTAGGACTAAGATTAATAACATGCACCGCTGTGTATAGTGCCTTACCCCATAAATTTTGGGTAAGTTTACTTCAAAAAGCATACACTTAACCCTCTCAATCAATGTCCGGTTCATTCTCTTTGCTAAACTGTTAAACTGAGGAGTCTTAGGAGGAGTATTTCGTGTCTTATACCATGTTGCTTGTAATAGGCATCAAAAGGTCCACAATAATCACCACCATTATCAGTACAAATGCATTTTAGCTTATTGTCTGACTGCCTCTCAACCAAAGTATGAAGTTGTTTGAATTTCTCTAGCACTTGGTCTTTTATCTTCAGAGTATAGACCTAAAGTTTCTTAAAGCAGTCATCAAGAAAGGTAACAAAGTAGAGAACATTACTAAAAGATTTTACCTTCAATGAGCCACAAATGTCATAATGCACCAACTTAAGCAACTCTGACTTCCTTGAAGGAGGATGCTTCTTAAATGACACTCTAGTTTGCTTACCAGCTATGCAGTAAGAACACTTCTCCAATTCTGCACTCTTCCAACTTGGAAGCACATCTTTTTTGGCTAAACAGTATAACCCTTTTTCACTAATAAGACTAAGCCTTCGATGCCACAAATTCGATACCTCCATATCCAAGACAATCACACTATCTCTAGCCACTAAAGCTTTTGTCCAATATAGTTTAGATATTTTCTTTCCTTTTTCCATAACTAAATTGCCTTTATTGAGCTTCCATTTTCTAGAATCAAAATGGTTATCATAACCTTCATCATCAAGAACCTAAACATAGATTAAATTAAAATTGACATCTGGAGCATGTTTGACTCCTTTAAGCAAAAGCCTCACTCCCATGTTGGTTTGTAGACAAATGTCACCAATACCAATCAACTTAGATATGCAGTCATTACCCATCTTTAATGTTCCAAAGTTGCCCGATGTGTAAGATGTAAAGAACTCTTGCATTAGTATAACATGTAAAGTGGTAGCACTGTCTGTTACCCACATGCTCTCATATAATATAAGATTAATTGTGTCATAATCATGAAGAAGAACAAGGCCATCACTGGTAGTAGTAGTAACACGATCATTATCATCATCTTGACCCTTCTTCTTCTGCTTACCCTTCTTACCCTTGTTCTCTTTTTTCACTGAAAACAATGTTTTTAATGTGCCCCATGTTAAGTCAAGAAGACTTCACTTCTTCTATTGATTTTGATGAAAGTCAAATAATAATAATAATATAAGTGTGTGAACTGTTTTCATGAATTTGTTAAGTGCACAGATAAATATAAGTGGCATAAATCATCAAATCAAGATAATACTTAAGAAAAAGCTGAATAAGATGGATCAGAAGAAGTGATCAAGTCTAAGACATCAGACGAAGCATACAAATCTAAACAAGTCGATGTAATTGAAGAATGTGCTAGAACGTTAGTTAGTTAGAGTTAGTTATAGGACTCAACTAATAACAGATTTTAGAAGACTCGACAAGCAGATTTCTCAAGAAGACCGTTAGAGATTTAAGTTATAAATACTAGTCGTAGTCGTAGACTTCAATAAGAATTTTGATTGTACAAATATACTTAAGAGAAATTTTGTACTCAAGTGCTTATGCTGTGAAAAATACTTTGAGAGAAAAGAAAGAAAGAAAGCGAGAGAACAAATACATCTGTAACGTGAGTGTGAAAGCTCAAACAATATCTTTTCGAGAGAAAGGAAGGCTAGAGCCTAAAGAGGCTAAGGAAGCAGATAAAGAATACTTTGTGAAAGAGACCTGAAGAGGCTCTGCAAGTGTAGAAATAATATTTGTAACATTGCAGGAGATAGTGAAATCTCAGACGAACTCTGAGGACTAGATGTAGCCCAAAGTTAAGGTTGAACCTTTATAAATCGCGGCGTTATATTCTCTAACTCTTACCTTTTTTTTAATTTTCTTATTGTTAGAAGAATAGATACTAGTTTCTGCTATTACATTACTCATCAAATTAAGTGCATTGTTTAAACTTGTAATCGTCTAAATTTTTCAAGAAAATCAAGACGATTTTAAAGATTCATATATATCTTAGACGATTTAACACAATTCAACCCTCCTTCTTGTGTATTTTGCATATTATATGTGATTTTTATATTAACAATTGATTTACTTCAATTCTAACCCTAATTAAAGGTTTTAGACACTAAAAATAGCTAAAATAAAACACAAACACTTCAATCTTAATATAAAAAAGACGAGTAGAAGAAAGAAAGAATGAAGATGTTACTGGCTTCTTCAATCCTTGATCCAAATATCCTTCTAATGAAAGAAAAAAGAAAACTATTAAAAACCATGACTAAAGATATCTACAACTGGCTAGAACTTATATAAGTCTTCTAGTACAAGTATTTATAGATAGGGTTATACTATAAACAGATTGCTTAAAATTGATGAATCATCAATCCTTATATTTCCTCGTTCAAATGCCAATGCTAGACACCTTTTACAACAAACATTAGAATTACTGTTCTTATCTCTTGTCTAACTAAAATGATAAGTATGGTGTCAATCTTAAATCAACTCCAGTGCTAGTCTTGCATTATATCTCATCTTATAGACCGTACAAAATAACAAGTGCTTCTGTTATGCTTTATTCCTCAAACTTCTCTAATTTTAAACATCTTCAAGTTAGAATTTTCTATGCATATCTTTTGTATAGTTTTTGTCCATCAAGTTAGCTCTCTATTTGTAACACCCCACTCCCGCTGGACCCGAACCTGATATCGATAGTGATATTCGAATCCGTGCCCCGCGAGGGTGGCGTGTCACATCACTTAACAATTCAAACTCGATATACATTGACTCATTTGGTACAAACACAATACTATCATCAACAGTAACTTTTATTAGCCACTTGGGCCTATTTAATTTTCAAAATACAATCATTTCTCTTTCTCAAAATTGTTACAAATCGCTTACAAATAATACAACATTTTTTTACAGAACATACACATACTCTCAGTGACAAGTAAAGAAAACCATTGCAGACGCGAACTGATCCTGACCTCTATCCTTGACTTGTGCGCAGTAAGTCTACTCCCGTTGCCTAACGGGGTATTCCTCTGTATCCTGAAAAATAATTGCAAATTTTGGGTGAGTTTTGCGAACTCAGTGAGTGACCATCATCGATGGCTCACTCAATC
>JAOTJB010321563.1:0-14385 GCA_027123815.1 Erythroxylum minutifolium | reverse complement strand
TTCTCTCTCATTTTTGAAATTCTCTACTGCTTATCCTTTCATTCACGTTTCTTCTTCTTCATTTATAAGCGAGACAACAATTCTTCTTCCAATTATGCCCTTAATGATTGAGAATTGTCCCATTTGCCCTTCCATTTATGCCTTATGTCTTTTATACCTAAGTGTCTTGCCAACAGTACCCTTGAACATTCTAACATAACACTTTCTTCCAAAAAATGTCCCCCATTGTCTCAAGTTTCTAATGATACCAAAATCATTCAATTCGGTTCAGTAATGCGAAAGGTATACTTCAAATATTTTTGGACTGCTCTTATCCATAATAGTATACTATGCACAACTTTCATCTAAACTTTGAATATCTTAGACACTGAATTTGATTCCAATTTCTTCATACAATTTGTAGCTCCATGTCTCTAGTTTACCAAAAATCAGAAACCATCTCATTTGGAGCTCTACCTATCCAAAAATCATCAAAATACTAAAGTGTGTTCAGTGGAATAACACCAGTTCATATTATTGAAGAGTACACACACTGTACCCACCCCAAGTTTTTCACTCAATCTTTCTCAATTAATTTCAGATGGCTATGATTTTTGGTGGAGATGTAGAGCAATGTCTTAAGAGTCCAATGGTTGAAGAGTCAAGTCATTTGGGTGTCTAGAGAAGAAGTTATAGTTAAAAGAATCCAATCTGCTTTTATCCTCAATCATTTTGAACTTACTTCGGGGCTATAGGCATAACTTTCTCTATAGGTATCAAATTTAGGTGTTTTTAGATGGTTTAAAATAAGACTTCAATATCTACAACTTTTATGAAGACCTAAAATACTAATTTTATCTTCTGAAGGATCAAAAATAGGGCAGAACATATATAATGAACAGTAACCCAGAAGGAGTTTATGAACAGTAACATAAAAGATGTTTTTCAATTGCCATAACTTTCTCTAAAGTTATCGGATCAAGGTGTTCTTTATATGGTTCAAAAGAGGACTTCAAGATATACAACTTTTATGAAGACCTCAAAGACAAATTCTATCTTCTTAGGGGTCAAAAATGGGATAGAAGATAGGTATAGATGAAAAATAGAAGAAGCAAAACACAGAAGAAGATGACGTCATCACAGAAGAAACATAGAAGAAGATGACGTCATCATAGAAGAAGTTCCTGAACAGTAACACAGAGGGAGTTTATGAACAGTAACACAGAGGGAGTTCATGAACAGTAAGACAGAGGAAGTTCATGAACAGAAAGACAGAGCAAGTTCATGAACAGTAAGACAGAGCAAGTTTATGAACAGTAACATAGAGGAAGCTCATGAACAGCAACACAGACGAAAGTTCATCAACAGTAACACAGAGGAAGCTCATGAACAGTAACACAGACAGAGGAAGTTCATGAACAGTAAGACAGAGGAAGTTCATGAACAGTAACACAGAGAAAGTTTATGAACAGTAACACAGATAGAGTTCATGAACAGTAACACAGAGGAAGTTCGTGAACAGTAACACAGACAGAAGTTCATGAACAGTAACACAGAGGAAGTTCATGAGCAGTAACACAGACGGAAGTTCATGAACAGTAACACAGATGGAAGTTCATGAACAGTAACATAGAGGAAGTTCATGAATAGTAACACAGAGGAAGTTTATGAGCAGTAACATAGAGGAAGTCTATGAACAGTAACACAGACGGAGTTCATGAACAGTAACACAGAGGAAGTTCATGAACAGTAACACAGAGAAAGTTCATGAATCGTAACACAGACGAAGTTCATGAACAGTAACACAGAGGAAGTTTATGAACAGTAACACAGACAAAGTTCATGAACAGTAACATAGAGGAAGTTCATGAACAGTAACACAGCAGTTCATGAACAATAATACAGACGGAGTTCATGAACAGTAACACAGAGGAAGTTCATGAACAGTAACACAGAGGAAGATGACGTCACCTAGAGAAAGATGACATTATCACAGAAGAAGTTGGTTAACAGAGGATACAAAACACAGATGATGTATCCTTACATAGGAAGATGACATTACCCAGAGAAAGATGACATCATCACAGAAGAAGTTGGTTCACGGAGGATACAAAACATAGACGATGCATCCTTACAGAGGAAGATGATATCACCCAGAGGAAGATGACATCATCACAGAAGAAGTTGGTTCACAGAGGATACAAAACACTAACGATGCATCCTTACAAAAGAAGATGACTTACAGAAGAAGAAAGCTTACAGAGAAGATGACTTACATAAGATGCATCTCTACAGACGATGCATCCTTACAGAAGAAGAAGACGTCACCCAGAGGAAGCTGACGTCATCACAGAAGAAGTTGGTTAACAGAGGAAGTTGATTTACATAAGAAGTTGACGTCACCCAGAGGAAGATGACATCATCACAGAGGATACCTCTAAACTTTTGAACATCTTCACTTGTAAAGATCTTAACTTTCGACTCCGATGTCTAAAAATTTCATGCTATATATCATTGGAAAGCTAGCAAAATAATATAAAATTTCCAAGAGGCAACTTCATCCAATTCGGCCTAGATCAATCCAGATTTTACCCTTAATTACAAAGATGAATTTTACATTTATCCACCAATGTACTACACCCAGTTCTCGACTTCATGAACTTTTGAGACTCTTAGAGATAGAATTGAAATTCGATTTCTTCATAAGAAATGTAGCTATATGTTTCTAGTGTAATCCAAGCAAATAATCATTTCATTTGGATAACTAAAAAAAAGTTATGGCTACTAGACCGAAGCATACTCAGTGAACATTTTCCAAATCACTACTATTTTTGTTTCTAAATCTTTCCTTATCATAACTCATACCAAGATCATCTTCTCTACTTCATTTTCAACTCCATATCATCTATAAAGATATTATAGTCCATGATTAATCATAAACACCAATAACATAACATACATATATATGTGTGTGTGTGCGTGTGTGTTCTTCATCACTTTCACCCTAATTTTGCCCATTTCATAGTCTCTCACTACCAAAATCACCAAAACAAAACATGAACCTATCCACACTTCTTATGCACTGCTCAAAATGTTCTAAGAAAAGTTTCGGGGTCTAACATGAAATATCTCGAATGTCTCTTAAGCCTTTTTCTACTCGTTTACTTTCTCCAATCTGCTAGGTAAAAGTGAAGAATCAGTTTCAACAATAATTATGGACTCAGTACTCACCGTAAAGCTAAATGATATATCCATGTCTCCTTCGAGCTCCTTCTCCACGTCTTCTTCATGAGCAATTCCTTGGGTATTCCTCCAAGATTATCAAGCTCTTTCTTACTCTGTAAGGTCTTTACACTAACGTTCTTTAGGTTCACCTCAGGTTGAGATGGTTGCTTCTCTCTGCTTTGTGATTCTAAGCAGTTGATAGCTTCCATCATCTAACCCATATAGCTTACCAAGTGCTGGATTTTAGAAATTCTATCCTCCTGAAATTGCAAAGTATTAGTAATAATAACTTGAACTAATTCAGATGTACCTTAGATTTGTTGGCTCTCGAAATCTTGGATGCTAAACCTTATATCTTTCCAAAATTGCCTTACATCCTGCTGGAATTTTAGATTATTCTATTGAATTTGAATATTGTTAACAGCCATAACATTAAGAATTACTCCAAAGATAGACCTGGGTCGTAATAAAAAGCTTCTGGTTTATACGATAATTGTTGTGCATCCTGCAAACTATTGAGGAAGTAATTTTACTGGTTATCCCATCCATAACTAAAGTTCCTATTATCATTCCAAACTTAGTTACATGATATAGAACATGAGTAAATAAAAAAACTACTTCCTTCTATGTATTTTTTAACATAAAAACACTAAACAAAAAGTGAAAAGATTAAGAAATAACTAAAAAGAAATTAATTATAAACAAATATGTACATATCATCAATTGAAATAAATAACAAAAGCTAAAGCATCACACTCCCAGGCAATGACATAAAAATTGATGCAGCGTCTCATAATACTACACAAAATAACTACACCTAAAACTATAGTTAGTGGTAAGTCTAGGTCGGTCCTACAAAGAGTGTGTGTAAAGCTTTTGGAATGAAAATAATCGGTGTTTAGGTTATGAGGGGGTTTGGTTTAATTTCAAATAAGAAAATAAAATGAAACTAAACTAACAAAAGAAAATTAAAGAAAACATTAAAAAATGATAAAAATTATTGAATACGCTAGGGACCCGGTCATCGATTCAATCTTAACTTACACCTAATTAAACATACTTCATTGAATTATTGTTCTCATACCTCTTATATCAACTATTAATCGTAAGTTAACGATAAGCTCTATAGAACCCGATTTTTCCTTAGGTTGTGTTCAGTTAAAATAAGTCTTTTAACCAAACCTAGCTATAGAACAATCTAAAACAAGCTCTCTAGATTTAATTGGATAACCGCATTATAAGTTACAAAAACAAATTAATCAAGACAACAACCGTATGCCTGGGTCATTTGACCTAGGTTACGTTATCCTTAATGATTTGACACCAATCAGAAACATAAAAATTACAGATTGTATCCCTAATAATTTGAAGCCATTAGTTGCTGCAAATGAATCTCAACATAATAATTATGAATTATATTAAAGATTCTAGCAATGAGTTTACACATAAAAACAATCAAATAGGGCATTCAATTATTCTTACACAACACCCAAACATTAAACATAGGATAACATTCTTCATTTTATGCATTTTCTTTTCTCCTCTTGCTCTAATCCTTCTCCTTCTTGTTCTGTGAAGACAAGTGAGTGTGGATCTTAAAAAGATGACTTAAAGAACGTGCTTTCAACTCAGTTTAGCACTTATGCTTCCGAATTGTACCTAAAACTAAATATGAACTAAATTGAATGTCTTAAGCATTTCATAGAAATAATCACTTAGTGTTATGGAATAAATGTATGATCAATTAATCACATATCAATTGTTGGTTATGTTTTGAAATTGTCAAAGTTGATAATTTTTTCAAAGATTGTTGGCACCATCTCCCCTTTTTTTGTTAATGGTTGGTAACTATACAAATCCATGCATGTGTGCTAAAGATTTGTTTTGACAAAATTTACACTCTTTTTGCGCCTTTTATTTTTACTCTCTTTGTCTCTTTTTTCATGAATACGGTGATAGAGAGAGTTAAAAAACATGCAGAGAGAGTTTAAGTGAAAAACAAGATCTCATTTTATGAGGCCATTTTGTGAGGTATTTTAATGAAAATACGAAAGTATTATATATGAGTTTTCAAGTGTAACTGGGTTAAAGATTTGAGAGAAAAATATTGAGTGTTTTGAAATTTTCTCATTTTTTCATTAGTATTTTTTTATTGTCTTCACCTATAGGCGTTAACAATCTCAAAGGGGTGAACCACGTAAATTTCTTGTGTCTTATTTTTCCCATATATTTCTCTACTTGTTGTTTCATTAGTCCATTCAAATTTCTTGAAAAAAACTCTGCAATCCTACACTCATCGCAAAAAATTGGTATTAGAGTTATGATTAGAAGTTTTGTTTGAAAATGACAACAACAAAATTTGATTTTGAGAAGTTACCGCAACACCAGCTTTACTTTATAGAAAGTCAACATACAGACATTTTTGACACAAAATGGTGTGCAAAAGGCCTTGCTGGGAAAAGGATGGAATACTAGGCGAATTAATCAACGCCCAAAAGCTAACTTGGATGAAAAAGCCATGGCCACCATTTAATTGAGCCTTTCAAATGAAGCCTTACATGAAGTTATTCACAAGAAGACAACTGCTTCATTATGGCATAAGTTGGAATCTCTATATATGACAAAGAGTCTTACTAGCAAGTTGGTTGCAAAACACCAATTTTACATGCTCCATATGGAAGAAGGCGGTTTACTCAAATCACATGTTAATGATTTTAGTTCAATTCTCATGGGTCTGAAGAATATGGACATCAAGTATGATTAAGAAGACCAAGCTCTCATAGTGCTCCACTCCTTACCTCAATCTTACAAACATTTTCAAAATACTATTACTTATGGTCGAGAGTGTTTCACATTAAAGGAGGTCAAATCTTCCTTACTTTCAAAAGATGTTATTAACAAGAAGTTTATATCAAACTAGAGTAGTTTTGCAGAAGGACTGGTTGTCAAAGGAAGATCAACTGATAAAAACTTCAGTAGTAGGAACAAGCACATGTCAATATTAAATTCCAAAGTCAGAAATAAATTTTGTAGATATTGTAAAAAGAAAAGGCTTGTTGTAGCTAATTGTTACAAACTCAAAAACAAGCTAGACCGAGAGAATAAAGAAAAGCAAGTTGAAGCCAATATTATACAAAAGGAGGAATAAAAAAATGTTATTTTGGTGAGTGAAGAAGGATTTAGACCACAAGATGAATGGATCCATGACATTGCCTGCTCATTTCACATGTTTCCCAACAAAGACTAGTTCTCCACCTATGATCCAATTAATGGTGGAGTTGTATAATGGGCAACATTCAAGCTTGTAAAGTGGTAGGTGTAGGAAATATCAAATTAAAATTTTTTGATAGTTTAGTAAGAACGTTGAAAGATGTTCGCCATGTCCCATACTTAAAGAGAATTGTCATCTCTTTAAGTAACTTCGATTCAAAATGCTATCGTTACACTAGTGGAGGTGGAGTTGAGATGCCCTGTTTGTGATGAAGGCTTTTCAAATTGGCAAATTGTATGTACTACAAGGAACATTTGTTATAGGAGTAACTCTATCAAAAACATGTCACCAGATTATGGCATATGATGCTGGGACATATGAGTGAAAGAGGTCTAACACTACTAGGCAAAAGAGTTCTTCTCTGTAACCAAAAAGTGTCAAAATTAAATTTTTGTGAACATTGTGTATTAAACAAGTAGAAAAGAGTCAGTTTTTCTATAGTTGTTCATAAGACAAAAGGCACTGAGACTACATTCACTCTGATCTTTGGGGGCCTACACTTGTCTCTTCAAAAGATGTTGGCTAGTATGTACTTACCTTTATTAATGATTACCTCAGGAAGGTATGGGTATATTTTCTGAAACGCAAGAATAATGTGTTTAGCATTTTCAAACAATGGAATACGTTAGTTGAAAAACATATATACATAAAAATAAAGAATCTCAGGATAGATAATGACTTAGAGTTTTATTAAGGTGAATTTAATGATTTTTTACTAGAATGAAGGAATAGTCAGCCATTTGACTATCATAGGTATGTCACAATAAAACGATGTGGCAGAAAGAATGAATAGAACAATTTTAGAGAAATTTTGCTGTATGTTGTCCAAGTCTGGCATACCAAAAGATTTCTAGGCTAAAGCGGTATCAACAACGTGTTACTTGATAAATTGTTCTCCATCGACAATTATTGATTGTAAGACTCTAGAAGAGGTATGGTCTGGAAAACCTCCTGATTATTCAAATTTAAAATTTTTTCGGAGTCCAGCTTATATATGTGTTAATGATGAAAAATTAGAACCCAGATCCAGAAAGTACATATTTATTAATATCCTGATGGCATCAAAGAATATAAAATATAGTGTCTTGATGCTAAGGTGCACAAAATAATAATTAGTAGGGATGTCATTTTTGATAAATCAACTATAATTCCCTAAAAGGAGGAGCCTCGTATTTCTTCTAATACAAGTGTGAAAAGTATGTCCAAGTAGGCAGAATTTTAGGTGGAGAATTGTCCTCCACAAAATATCAGTTTGAAGCAGATCCACATCCCCACAATCGTAGAAAAGGAAGCCACAATGAAGGAAGAGGAAGAAACTTCAACAGAAGAAGAGGAGGAGTATTTAATTGTAAAAAATAGGCCCAGGAGAGAAATTAAACCACCAAGGAGATATGCTGGTGCAAATTAGGTGGCATATGCATTTGCAACAATACAAGAAATAAAAAGTGTTGGTGAGCCTTCCACTTATTCAGAAGCTCTTTCTTGTGATGATTCTGCCAAATGGGTGGTTGTTTTTGAAGTTGAAGAAAAGAAAGACCATGTTTGTTTGTTGAAGAAGTCATTGTATGGTTTCAAACAATCTCCTAGATAATGGTATAAGTGGTTTGACTCATTCACAGTAAATCAATGCTATTTTAGAAGTCAATATGATAGATGTGTTTATTTCTGAAAACTTGATGATGGAACATGCATTTATCTATTGCTTTATATTGATGATATGCTTATTACTGCCAAGAACATTTTCCTGATTAATAGGTTGAATATTGAACTTAATAGTGAATTTGAGATGAAAGATCTATAAATAGTAATAAAATTATGGGGATTGAAATTTAAATGGATAAACTTGTAGGCACACTTTACTTTACTCAAAAGAGTTTTATTAAGAAAGTTTTAGAGCATTTTGGTATGAAAGACATTAAACCTATAAATACTCCTCTTGTTGCTCATTTTAGGTTTTCAGTTGCTTTATTACCACAAACAGGTGTAAAAATTAAGTCCATGGCACAATTTTCTTACTCTAATGCAGTTGGTAGTATGATGTATTCAATGGTGTATACACATCCTTACATTTCATAAGCTGTCAGTATAGCAAGTAGATGTATGACTAATCCAAGGAAAGAACATTGACATGTAGTAAAATAAATTTTAAGATATTTACATAATACTACTGACTCTTGTTTGGAGTTTGTCAGGAGTAAGAATGGTGTAGTTAGTTTTGTGGACTCAAATTATACAAGTGATTTGGATAAAAAGAGATCAATCATCAGTTATGCATTCACACTTAGAAATAATTCCATCAGTTGGAAAGCTACCTTACAGCATACAGTTGCATTGTACACTACAAAAGCATAATATATGGTTGCTACAGAGGCAATTAAGTAATTTATTTAGTTATGAGGCTTCTTTGGTAAACTGAATTTAGATCAACAAATGACCGTTGTTCATTGTGGTAGTCAAAGAGTTATTCATCTAACCAAAGATCAAATGTTTCATGAAAGAACAAAGCATATTGATGTCAAGTATTATTTTATCTAAGATACAATTTCCCAAGGAAATATTATTATGAAGAAGATTGGTATTTTAGATAATCCAGCAGACATATTGACAAAGCCTTTACCTATAAGCAAGTTCAAGCATTGCTTGGACTTGATCGAAATATGCAAATCATGATAAATGCCTTAAATGGGTAATGGAGAAGATAATTGAATGAATTTTTCATGGAGTCCCAATTTCAAAACAAGGTGGAGATTTGTTAGGTGTGTTTTGAAATTGTCAAAGTTGACGATGTTTTCAAAGATTGTTGGCACCATCCCCCTTCTTTTTTCAATGGTTGGTAACCATGCAAATCTATGAATGTATGTGGTATGCCAGAGATTTGTTTTAACAAAATTTACACTCATTTTGCCTATAAAATAAATCCATCATATTCATGAAAAAAGAGACAGAGAAAGTGAAAAACAAAAGGTGCAGAGAGAGTATGAGTAAAAAATAAGAGGTCATTTTGTGAGGTATTTTAAGTTAAAATACGAGAGTATTATATGTGAGTTTTTTTGTGTAACTGGGTTAAAGGGTTGAGAGAAAAAAATTGGGTGTTATGTAATTTTCTCATTTGTCCCTTAGTAAAATTTATTTGGTTGTCTTCATTCATAAACGTAACCCATCTCAAAAGGGTGAACCATGTATATTTCTTATGTCTTATTTTTCCCACATATTGCTCACTTGCTATTCCATTACTCCATTCAAATTTCGCAAAAAAAATTCTACAATCCTACACTTGTCGCAACAAGTCTAGTCCATAACTTTAACTATATCAATTAAACGATCCATCATCATCTTCAATATGATTATGAAGTTTCAAACACTTATTAGGCAAGTCTCCTAAAATGGCCAAGTGTGAGTACTTTTTCTTTTTCATTATGTTTCACTATGAATCAAGTTCACCTCAACATCTCTAGTTAATTGTAGATTAATATTAAATTTATTTTGAAACTGATAATGACATAATATTAAAAATCACTTAGAATATGTAATTATGTAGTTTTTCTTATAAGATTCACTATTCATCATGCAAGTCAATAGTGTATGAACGGAAGAAGCCTTAATACTTTTTATATATATGGAAAAATCAATCCTAATATGCCCAATCTTTTAGGATTTTTTTAAATTTAGAGTCCAAGGTTTTCAAATTTTCAGTTAAGTGACCAACCTTTTAAAACCTTAATAGTTCACTTCAAAAAATTAGTTCTGTTAGTAATTTCGTAATTTGGCAAAGAGAATATTTATTGTTCATGGCATGTAGATGTCCATTTAGAAAAATAGTGGTTGTAGTTAAACTAAAGTAGAGAGAATTTTATCAGGTAGACACCTAGCTACAAAGATTCTATTAGTCAAACAACAAATTACTAACAAAACTAATATTCTGAACTAAAATCTTAAAGTTTTAAAAGGTTAGTCATTCAATTGAAAATTTCAAAAGTTTGGACACTAATTTGAAAAAATACTAAAAAGTTGAGTAATTTAGGATTGATTATCCCTATACATACATACATACAAAAATTATATATATATATATGTTCTATCAACTTAATAAGCATTTAAAATTTTTTTTGAATGATTTAGAGAGAGAACCTCTTTTTCTCTTTAGATTTTTCGAGTTTAATGATTTTCAGTCTCCATTGTTTCCTTATTGTAGCCATCATACTTCTCCTTCTTTTTTACTTTCTAAGTCAACCTTTCTCACCTTTCAAGCTTACATTTGTTATAAGCTTCGTTTTATTCCATTTCATATCTAACTCTTTATCGATTATGAAATCAATTTTAAATTTTTTTAATACTTTTTCTTTTTCTCTTTTTCATGTATGTCTACTACTTTGTCTAAGTATGGACTTAACCTAACCCTCTGCCATACCAATTTTTCTTCCCTTCCGATTGTCCCTCAATCCTCGCTTGAACATTTTATTGCACCACCTATCCCCTTACACCTCCTAGTGGCTCAATCCCTTCTTCCTCTAACCACTTTTCTTTTTTTACTCCTACTTTAACAACTTCTTCACCATTTAGTGCCAAACTCCCAATCCTAAATCAATAAGCTTCTCCTCTATAATTTGGTCTCTCATATGGTCAAAATCCTAAATTAAGCTGGAAGTAGCTAGTGGGCGATTCCTCCCAATTCAAGCTCTTTTATTGTCCCCTATTTTCAATGGAAAGAAGTTCTAAGGTTATCCCTTCTCTTGAAATACTAAAAAAAAGAGCTAACAGATGGTCCTTTACTATAGTTGGCTTCTTTATAGGTAAGAGACTAGCTTTCCCTCTCCTTCATAAATAGACTATAAACCAATGGAAAGTTTATATACTAAGGATGTCTTAATGAGTGAAGATAGCATGTTCCTCTTTTTCTTCAACTCCAAAATAGAAACATAATAAGTAATTGAAGTTGGACCTCATCACCTTAATAATAAGTCAATCTTCTTACAACGTTGACAATCTGGTATCTTAAGCTTGTGCATCATAAAAAAGGTTCTTATGAATTAATATTCACAATATTCCTTTAAAATAGTGATCCACAAAGGAATTAAGTTGTTTACCTAGTATGTAGGATAACTTATTAGAATAAATGAAGTAACAACTTCACTCAAAAGAATTGGCTATGCAAGATTATTTGTGCTGGTAAATTTTGAAAAAAGGATCTATCAGAGACCATACATTTTCTTAGACTTAGTTTAAATGATGCTTTCATTGAAGATTCAGTTAGAATAACCCACTAATAGAGACCAACCAATGACAAATCTTATTAAGGTTTAGAGACTTGCAAGTAAGAAGTTTAACAGAGGTGACTTTATTGAATTATTGGGGTTAGAAGCAGCTAATCAACAAAATCAAAAAGAGATAGACAACAATCAAGAAACTAGCTTTTCTTATGTTCTAAGAGAATTATATCAAAAAGAGGCAAAGAATGGAAATAACTATAACTCTCCAATTGAGGGAGTAAAGAAGATGGGGGATGATTCTACCTATATGTTAGTTACTTAAACAACTAGTCTTTTATTTCTAGATTATAACATTAATATCAAAAGCCTCAAAGAGAATCACCAAGAGTTCTTATGGAATAAGAGTCTAGTCCCTCGAATATAGATGTATTTAAACAAGACACATAAGGAGGTAAAGGAGGTTTAGGAGGAAGAATAAAGCCAAAGGCTCTAGTACCCTAACTAAACAGTGATGAATCTCCTCACATAAAATGTTAGGTGAATTAATTATCCCAAAAAAGTAACTTATGCTAAGAGATTACATTAGAGAACTAAAGCCTATATTGATAGACCTTCTAGAAACAAAAGTAAAGAGTGAAAAATACAAGGAGTTTCTTTTCCTAGAGAATTATTAGATTTTGTTGTCTAACCATTAGTTTAACTATAATAGACATATAGTATTGGCTTCTGACCTAAATTAAATAGAGATGCAAATGGCGGAGAACTCTGACCATTATATTTATTTCTTTTCTTTCTTGGTGCAAGACAAAAGGAATCTTTTTTCTCACTTTCATATATGGATCCAACCTAGCATTTTAAAGAAATAAGGTTTGGGAGAAGCTAATCTATTCCTCTATTAACTCCTCTGAGATGGTTATTAAAGATTTAACTGTACGTTATATCGATCTAAAGTTGATGGTAATGTAAGAAATTTTGAAAACAATTATATTTGGAGTACTTAGAATTCACATAATTAAAGATGGAAGGAACTTCTAAATATGAAGTAATAAGTAATGTGATAAATGTCATATAAGGAAGAAGTTAATAGAACTCTAGTCATTGAAGTTTAGCTCTTACAATTTTCATAAAGCAAAACCATTTTTGGTAACTCCTTATTGTCAAACCATTATCTAATTACAGTTCAAAACCTCACTCAAGCTTTCACAAGAAAGGCACCATTTCAATTTAATAATTACATAGATAAAATAGAGGGCTTTGAAGAAGCGATTATCAAAGGCATAGTTCCACCTATTTAAGGATCGAGGCCTATATCTATTAGAAAAGAAATTACAAATGGTGAAATAGAAATTAAAGTTTCTGAACTAGACTAAAGTCCATGACACTCAAAAGGCCCTATATTTTTCTAACCTTAAGTTGAAACAAGCTTATGAAGCTCTATAATGTTATCTAGGGGATTAAAATAGATTCTTAGAGGAAAAAAATACATTGATAGAATATTTTAAAGCTTTGGAAATTCATATCTCTTGGCTTAGACAGAATTAATGATATCTTAGATCAAAGAGGGTGATAAAAATACCTCCTTCTTTTATAAATCAATTATAATGAGAAGGAACCAAAATATATTTTCCTCACTTATAAGGAAAAATGGAAGCTTAGCACAAACTCAAGAAGAGTTGAACCAAGAAGCTTATAACTATTTCAAAGCACTTTGTGATCATAATCCAATGTATCTTCATCACTTAGACTCCTTAATTCTTTCATCATATATCACATCTCTAAAGCTAAAACAAAGTTCTTGATTTAAACTTTTACTACTGTAAATATCAAAAAAGTGGTTTTTGAACTTAAACCGAAACTTGTCCTAGAATTTTTTTAGTACTGGAAAAATAATAAAGGAGATTAATAAAAATATTTTTTTCCACCCCAAAGGTTATTAACCAAAACACTCTTCAACACTTCAAGCCTATTTCATATTGTAACGCCTTTTACAAAATAATTTTGGAACTCATTACTTTTATACTAAAAGCAATGTTTAAACTGTAACATCCCCTCACCAATTGCTAGTGAACAGTGACATATGCATGCATTATACATGCACATGCATAATAGATGAGTGAATGTTGCACATGAATTGTTTGTACATGCATACATGATGTTTCCCGGTTTTTGGATAGTGATTAAGTGAGATAAATAGGAAAAGTGCCTTAAGTGTTTGAGAATGGAAATTGGAGAGGTTTAATAAGAGTTTTCTAATTTTAGAAAATTATAGGAATTTTCCGGGAATTTTCTGGAATTGTTTCCGGACCCGGAAAATGACTAAGTGACTGATAGGAGCCAATCAGTACCGAATTTGTAGTCCAATGGCAATGAAACTTTAAGGAAAATTGTTTTGGAATATTTGGAGTGAGCCATTGGAAGGTGGACTGAAATCGAAGTGAAATGTAAATAAAAGTCCTAAACCTATAGGAATGTGACATGTGTCACATTCCTAATTCATTAAAACCTAAGTGAAAGAAGTCATACGACTTATACCCTTCTTCTTGCTTCTGTTAGTGTCTTTTTTAGAGAGAGTTTTTGGATTATGTTATTTTTCTCATCCGAAAGTCACTTCTCCTACATTCTTCTTTGAAATTTGATTATTCCTTCTTTGTTCTACAACTCTTCCACTTCTTGGCTTCTCTTCCTTGTTTCCTATGACACCAC
>JAOTJB010321552.1:0-14386 GCA_027123815.1 Erythroxylum minutifolium | reverse complement strand
ATACTGGTATCCTCCAATGGAGCACTTCCCCCATCTGGATCAATAGACAGAAATTGGAGATTTCATCTTACCCTGTGTAAAACGTAAAACTGCAGAGACAGTTGGGCATCAAGTGCAAATATCTGTCAAATCACAGTGATCGTACCTTCACCATCCGATGGAGCATATGGAGACTTCCGATATCGTGTTTGTTGCTGTGTGGGCTAAGAGGCATAAACCATAGTGCACTCAATTAAAATTTTGGGACACAAAACTGAGAGATGCAGCAATCCATGGGAGGAAAAAGTAAAGGCATCTTTCTAAGCCTTAATAACAGTTAAAGAGAATGGAGAAAGACACTAGTATAAAAATATATAGACATATGTCAAATTTCCAATAGCCTGTGCCTTTATGCAGTCCAGATAAGAAAGAAACAACGAATTGCTAATTTTAATCAGTAATAGCTAGCAATTACCACCAAAAGGATAAAAGCCTAGCACAAATTAATGTCTTCAAAACATGAAGAGCCAGATCACTGACCAACCAGAAGTACAAACAATAAATTCGTCATCATATTCTTTTGATTTCTAAAAGAACTATGCAGAAATAAACTTCTAATGAACAGGATGTGAAACTGGGGATGATAGGAATTCAACATAGACTGGAAGAATGGATCAGTAGCATAACATATTACAAGTTTAGAATCGATAACATTGTTATGTTTTCACAAACAATGGGGATCAGCTGTTTCCACTGCACACCATAAGACTAAAAAAGATCAACCGTAATACAACAGTAACAATAATATGACAGGAAATTTCACTAGGAGCATTATGCATATGCTTATGCCATTTGATAAGACAATTGGAAAGGAAATCTCAAGATACCGAATACCCATTATTAACCGTTAAAAACAGCAACAATAAACAAAAGCATCAGTTCAATGCACATGATGGTCCAGAAATCAAAATTACTACTCATTTTGGCGGCATCTTACTTCAATGTGTTGAGCATAATCAATGCTACATTCAAAGACATTGACAGGTCTTGCACAATAAATAGGCAGTTGTAGATAGATGGATTCATCAGCAAACTCTTTGTATCAGTAAGTCATATTATTAATTTAGAAGCCCTGAAAGTTAGCAAAATCATCCAATTAAGCCCCTAGGTACAGTTTGGTCGATACAGTAAGCAATTTTTATCTTGAGATCATTGACCAATTAAAAGATGACTGCACAATTTGTACACAGGCCAAAAGAAAATTCATTTTATGTTGTGGTTGGAGCAGTTGTCCACATTATGACAGTTAAATGTCATAACTGGTACAAATATGAATCTTATTTACCAAATTGAATTTAGAGAGTTTATTTGCACAAACTGCATAAACTCAATATATCTTATGCATTGATACAGTTATTAAGCTTCCCTTACAACTGTCAAAAACATATCCTCAAGTGTAACGAAGATGTTTTTCTGGACATGTGAAGGTGCAAAAATGCCATGTCTGGTAGATAATTAGATTACAAAAAGTCTACCCTTTTGGAGTGTAGATAGGAATGTTTCCCTAATTATTTAAATCTTTTGAGGAGGTATAAATTCATTAGATATTTAAGAATTGAGGGCTACATATATGGTTAATTAGCAAATATTAAGGAGTTATAAGTAGATTCTATTCATACCTCTATTGCCTACCTCACGTCCCAAAAAGTACCATAAGCAAGATTGCTATAGTTAGAGAACTTTGTTTGTTGCACAAATCTCTATGCTGGAAATGCATCACTTTACCTTGAGTTGGACATCATGAAACTATAACTTACCTAATCTAATTATTAATAAGAGCTACGCCACTTTCCTGTTCTTTTATAGATTTATATCTTCAAGCATTTCCACAAGTCTATCTTTGCATTCACATTTTTATGAAATTCATCTTTGTCACAAGACTTTTTGCTACCCAAACTTGCACACAAACAAGATCTAATTTCTATAAAAACATAGTGTCATTAGTTTCGATCAAAATTTTCAAAAAATAAATTTGACATAAATTTGAGATGTGCATACTTTTGACAAGGTTGAACATCACGAAAAACAAAGAAAATCAAGTTTTCTAGCTAACAAAAGAGGATCAGATCTATTAAAAGACAGTGGAGTAAGCTTTGGGGCATTATAAGATGAAGTGGGAAATCACTTTATTAGAAACAGAAGTCATTGCCCTGATGTAAGCAGATGGCATAAGCTGATTCTTGTCCTCAAATATTGTTAAAATTACAAATTTAAGACCAATATAAAAAATAATACAGCCAAAAGTTGCTAAAAAGCACTTAAAAACATGTTGTACGTACCTAGCCTTGACATCATAATGACTTATATTTCTTTTTCACTGCCTTCTACAACTTTTCAAAGATTACAAGAACAAGTTGCAGAATTTGCCATTTTTTTCAAGTTTTCCAAATTGTTCATGTTACCACAAGGATTAGTTGCAATTTTCCTTTTTTTTCCCAAATTTTTGAAGTTGTTCATGTTATCAAGAGAACAAGTTACACAGCTAAACCTCGTCAGTTTTTCAATTTATTCATGCATATATAACAATAATATAGATTCAGAACTAGTTATCTGTACATTGTAATTACAACTTATCTAAAAAAGATTTCATGAAATAGCAAGAGGAATAAAGCATAAAAAAAGCCACGTATACAAAAGAGATGAAACACAATCAAAATGCAAAATATTATAACTATTTCAAGCATTGAATAAGATACGAATAAGAAATTCTATTTCAATTGGCAATTTTAGAATCCATTATGTTGCTACTATGACAACCAAAAGATGCCTATCCTTAGAGGACTCCTAATCTCTCGAATGGCCTTCAATAAAATAATCTGTTCAACTTATACATAGCATTAATTAGAGCTCAACCTTCTAATTTAGCAACATATCATTTTATAATCTATATTAAGTACACCAGCAAATACAAAACTCCCACCACACAGTATTGACCACTACCTACCAATTCAAAAAATTCAAACATAACACTGATTGCGTAACTATTAAAAAAATAACTACAGTAAATCCACAATATAAAAAAAAAACTTCACGGAGGAAAAAAAGAGGAAAAGGGCACTTCAATCAGAACTAGAATCAAGTACTGTTTTCTATTCAATGCCAAAGAACAGGTAGAAGATCAAGGTAAAAAAAAAAGGCAAGGATCAACATAAACCACGAAATCAGTACCTGTAATTTGGGCCTAAGGGCTTCAAGAGGGCCTTTGGGCTTTTCAACACCTTGCTGTTATATAAGAGCACGAAACTATATCAACTTTACATTGATTCCATTTTCCAACATTCCCCATAAGCCAACGATGTCAATTGCACTGGTAAAGAAACATATCTATTATAGCCAATACCTTGCCAAGTGCCCAATCAGCAGAATCAAAGTAAGCACGTTCGTGATCCTAACCATGAAAAACTAATCACCATAACAAAACTATCACAATGCAAAGCTCACAGAAAAGATATGATCAGATCCAACCACAAATTACCTTAGAAATAAGTGGTGGTTTCTTGGGCATGATTCCTCCATATTTTTTCTTTATAGCTGCCTCCTAGTGAAATGAAAAGAAACCAAAATAAAAGCCCATATCCAAGAAGAAGAGACTCCATCTCAGAATCAAAGCTTTCTCTGTAGCTGATGAGTTTTAATCTTCAAAAACATAAACAAAACGGAAGTAGAAACCTCGTCTTGAGAAGATGGTATGGAGACCCTACACTCAGGAGCACCTCCATCAACCTGTTCTTGCTCCTTCACATCCTCCATACCTGCCATAGAGTAAATTACATTCAAGAGAAACAAAAATCACAAAAGAAAGATATTGAAAAGATAAATAAGAACATAAAAGGCAACAAATTCACAGATCAGCAATCATCACAAAAGAATGATATTGAAAACAGAGCTAAGTACATAAAAGCAACAAATTCACAGATCCGCAGTGACAGTTCATTAAAATCTAGATGACATTACGTAAACAATAATGAAATGAAGAGAGAATTACAAATCATTAAGGGAAATTTTGTGAGAATCGAGTATCCATACCTCCTAATCGAGAGAAAAGTAAGAGGGATTTAGGGTTTTTATCCAAAAATGAAGGTGCACGTGATCGTGTATATAGATTGGATTTGACGTCAGTAACAATCACGTGGCGCAAGGCCTATCGTAGTTATGATCGTTGGATGCTAACATGGTTCCAACTTCCATCCATTTGTATACGTAGATCTGTATATTAAAGGGTAAGTCACTAAGTTGTCTTGAATTTGTAATATTTACCAGAATAATCAAAATAGTAATGACATATTTAAAATTTAATATTTTTTTGAGTTGCTCATAAGGTATCTTAGATGGGTTTTAACTATGAGAAAGTGTCTTTAAATCATCCACATCTAAATTAATCCCTGCTCGAGTCAAGTAAGTTCTTTGCGGGAGGCAGAGCTTTAGTTCCAAGTTTTAAACGACTACATATATAAGAGAGGTTTGAACCCACGGCCTCACTTAAATCAAAAGAGCCTCATATCAATTCACCTGCACTCTGGGGTTAATTTTTAATTTATTATAAAATTAAGCTTCTGTTAATGTTATAATTATCAGTATTAATGTGATAGTCTGTGACATACTCTCTCTCCAGTTATGAACTTTCTCCTTCCTCACATTAAAACTCGTCGACAATCTCATTGTCTTTGATGGGTCATTGGAATGCAGCTTTAGCTTCTCTTCCACTGGGAGTTTGAAGAAATCTTCGGCCATCTGTAGTATTCTTTCCACTGTTTCCGAACATACTCCACGGTTGATCACCTGCAGACATACACCGAATTAATTAAGAAAAAGCATGTGAATCATAAATCAGAACCATGTGAAATAAAAGCTAAAAGTGTCTCCAACAACGGTTGAGAAGAGAGAAGCAGAAGAGGTGTAATATTGAAGAGGATTTTCTGAATCAATAGAGTTCAAATTTGTCGGTAGACATATATACTATCGGGTGTTTGAAAAGATGTGAATTAAATTCAGGTATTTGAAAACATTAAAAAAAATAATAAGTTCAATTCATATATGTAATTGAAACTCATCTTTTTTATAAATTGAATTCACTCCTTTAAGTATAAGAATTCAATTACATTTTTTTAATACAGAGAACAGAAAAATATAATACAAAACAAATCAACCGATGGTCATACCCTGGTGATACATAGTTCCTTGCCTATTTAGGAGTATAAAATACATCAAGTCCGTTGGAGGTTCTGTAAGAACATGTAATCCTGGGTATACTCCCCTAGTTACATTAGCCAGACTATCGACACTTTGGTTCCCCTCCCTGTAGACGTGTTGAATCTTCACCTCTCACTCTCGATCCATGATTTGCATGATTCTTTCTATAATTTACTCTTACAACACCCCTAAAACTCATTCGTTGGATTTTTGCTTTGATTCCGAGAAATAATAAATAAATACTTGTTTGTCATAAATAAAAGAATTTCATCAATTAACTATTAATTTAATTAACTATTTAATTAACTCAAGGCTCTACTTTCTTTATGATTTAAAGGAAAGAAAGCATGGAGATGAAATAACTCATTCAGAATGCCTTTTAAAAGATTACGTGGTACAATTAGATCAAATAAGCCCTTATGGAATAAAAATTCACCCGCTTGTGAACCTTCAAGTACTATCTTATTCAATGTTTGTTCAATTACTCTTTTACCTGCAAATGCAATGTAGGCGTTGGGTTCGGCAATAATGATATCCCCTAACATACCAAAATTAGCTGTCATCCCACCCGTCGTAGTAGATGTAAGGATGGATACATAAAATAACTTTTTATCCAATTGAGTCTGAAGATTTTACAAATTGGAATAGAAAAATGCATGTTAAATGCACCTATAATAGAGTTCAATTATCAGAAACAAAATTTCCAAAAAACTGGTTAACAAAAGGTATTCAAATAAATATTCTATTTTCTTTTCGTCTAAAACCTTGAGACAGATCGAAGCTAAATTTTCTTCATCTTCATAAAGATCGATTAAAAAGAAAGGACAAAAAAGAATTTTTTTTAACAAAATAGGGAATGGAAACTGAACTGCCTTTTGGCATTTCCCCTCAAATAATCTCTTCTTTTTGTTTTCAAAGGAATGTTCTTATGTTGCCTTGAGCAGTGCACGAATCCTTTGAATCCGGTATCAAAAGGTATCATACCCCCTAAAACAAAGTTTTCTTTCAGGCTTTTCAACCAATCAATACGACCACGATGAGTAGCTTTTGCTAAAATTCTAGCAGTTTCTGCATGAGCGGTAGCACCAATTATGAGAAATTCACCAATCCACATATGATGTGTGAACAATGACAGTTATGTACCATAATCAGTAGTTAGATATGGATAAAGGGGCATGTAATACATATAGTGAACTACAACAATGGTTAAAGAGCCTAACATCGCTAAGTTAAGAGATAATTGAGCATGCTATGACATTGTTAAGATCTCACATAAGCTTTATGACCTTGGCCTGTAAATGGGCCCTTATAAGCCTCTAAAATATCTTTTATACCATGACCAATGCCCCAGTTAGTCCTATATATGTGACTTGCTATCAAGAAAAGAATTTCAATAGCTAAATGATGGCGTGTAATATCAGTCAGCCATAAACCCCCAATTACTGGATCTAATCCTCTGCGAAAGTAAGAAATTCTAAATATTTTGACCAATTCAAGGTGAAAAATGGAGTTGCTCCCTTAGTAAAACTGGGATAAAGTTGAGTCAAAAGATCCTGATTCAAGATAAATTCATGAGGAACTGGGATCTCTTTAGGATTTACTCTAACATTTAGAAATTGATTAATTGGTAACAATATATGGACTTAATGCCCCTTCCAAAAAAGAGATCCAAGTCCTAGTGGCCCTGCTAAATGGTTATTCAACATAGATTCTACATCTTGGAACCAAGCCATTTTTGGAGCAGTTTTGTGATAATGGAACCAAGTAGCAAAAAGCATTAAGGTTACAAATACCAATGCACCAATTGCAGTACAATACAGTTGTAATTCACTAGTTATTCTAGACGCTCCATAAAATCTGAAAAATGGAATGTTGGTTCATTAGAACCATATAAAACGATACTTAAAGCTCCTAGTAATAAAAAAACAAAGCTTCTGGCAATATGCAAAATAAATTTTGTAGCTAAATATAGCCACTTGTTTTTTTATAAGTAAAATGCCTAGAAAAAAATCATGATTGGGAAGGTTATAGTAGCAAAAGTCGTTGGAAATTTTGTTTTATACATTACAAGAATCTTTTTTGTTATTATAGAAAGGGTGAAAAGAATAACTAAATGAAAGGAACTCAGTTAGTTATTCATCAAAGTTTCTTTTGTTCAATAATTAGAATTAAAAGAGGATACACAACTCGGAGGCATAGAACAAAATTTTGTTTATCCACCTCAAGTTTTTGTAGTGCTCATTCCAAACTTACTCGAACTAGTATTCAACAAAAAATAAAAGCTTTGGTTTTAGCTCATCGAGATAGAGATAGGCAAAAAAGAAATTTTTGCTGTTTATGGGTATCTCAGATAAATGCAGGAATTAGAACGAATAAGCTATCCGATAGTTATATTTATATTAAATTAATAAACAATCTGTACAAGTATAAACAATCATGTTTTTATAATCAATTCGATTCTCCGATTGGATGGGGGGTAAACGCTTGTGAAAAGATCGCTTGGACTTTAGAAAAAGTCGTTTGGATTTATCTATGGTTTGTTTATTTCTTATTTCATTTCGAAAAAAAATCCTATTTCTTTCGACCAAATCAAAAAGAATGATTTAGAATTTAGAAATAGGATTTTGCTTATTTATTTATATCTTTATTTATTTCTACGCCATACCCATGTATGTACTATTTTCTTCGATATTCTCTTCTTTTATATTTACAGATTTTTCAAGTCAGAGTTTTCTGTACACTTTCAGACTAGTTTGCTTAGCTTGAATCTTTACAATGGAACAGTTTTGGACCAAATTTTAGCATTTACTGTCAAATTTCAATAGGTTTATGGTCCATTAATAGCTGTTCTGGTATAGACAAAACTATAAAATAGTACAAACGTTTTGCTTCTTGGGCACTTGATAGTTAATTTTTGTCTTATATGATATTAGTTCAATTAAGATCTGGGAGGAGGGCCTAGAGTTTTACTTGATATTAGTTCAGATTTACTTTCTTGAGAAGTTCAGAGTCATTCTGCATTGAGTGTTAGCTTACCACCATCCTCTGGGCAGTTGAATAGTATAGTTGTCCTCTTGTAATCTTCTGTACAACCATGGTGACCTACTTGCCTTTTGACAATTGAGTCATGCAGTTTTCATATACTCTTTGTATACTGTCTTATCTCGTATCTATTAGTTGATAGGTCTTTATTGCCGAGGAGTTAATTGAGACTATGAAATAACTTGTTATGTCTTTTAGCTTAGAGTAGAAAATTTGCCTTTAGATAGTAGGTTACAACTATTACTGGTTGTTCCTTTGAGGGACACTCAATAAAATTTAGAATACTACGGAGCAAATTCGAAGGACCCCTGCTCCAAGATGACACGCACATCTCAAGGATGGTAAAACAACTTTGCAACATATCAGGTATAAGCAAAATTTTGCAGCATGTCAGGTATCTATATTCCGACTTTTTCTTACTACTTTTATCTTTTAAACTTACATCTTCTTAAATGGCGTTTGGTAGCTTTTCTGTAAGTGGTATTATTCTATTTCACTTATGTATTTGTACTTTATCCTAGTTATTTATTTATTTACTCTGTATCTAAACTTTTTTTTATCACATTTTTATTTATCTATTTATTTTCTAAAATCTTCTGGGCGCATTTGCTAAGCTTTTTAAGTTTTTAATCTTTCGACCTACACCTTGTTTTTATTTCTGTAACCTGCATCATTTGTATATTATCTCACATGCCTGTGGGTCTACCGGAAACAGCCTCTCTACTATGTAGGGGTAAGGCTGCGTACTATCGGACCTCCCCAGACCCTGCTTCAGTGCAGGATTTCGGACTGGGTGATGATGATGATGATGATTTTAATTTAACATTTAAATAGAATATATATACTAATAAATTATATTATTAATAGTATGCCAGTTTTCATCTTCCTTGTAAAGTCGACCCTTGGGGAATCGGTTGCAACTATTTTTTGATTTCCCCATGAATCATATGTTTGTAACAATAGGGACAGAATTTTCTTAATTCCAATCGACTAGGAGTATTGTGTCGATTTTTTTGAGTAATATATCTAGAAAAACCTGTTGATTTCTTATTAACACCCTTTCAAGCACAACTGGTACATTCCAAAATTACTCTTACTTGGTTCTTTTTACCCCGGACATGAACCTCCTTTGGATTTTTTATTCATTCAAATATTTTATTTTCCGAGTCGAATCCAAAAAAAAGGAAGAAAAAAATCAAAGTTGCTAACTCGAAAGCAAATTATGAAAGATTTCATTGTAACCAATTGCAACCAATATAGTAATAAATGAATAAAATGAGTATTAAAATGGATTTAGATTATATTCAACTATATTTCAATAAGAAGTATAGATTCAAATTATAGGATAGTACTTCATTTAAACATCTTGTATGATATTATTGCCCTAGCCTTAATTCCCCTTTCATTCTCTTAATTTATAATTTATATAATTTAATTTTTCTCTTATGAGTGAATTTATTTAAAGAATGAGGACGAGTTCCCAGTTTCACCGAGATTGAATCCATTTTCTATTGTTTATATTATATATATATATATATATATATTCAGGCATTTTTTTCTCTTTGGGACCATGTTTAGGATTTCTGGAAGTTTTTAGAGTAGGAAAGAGTAGGGATAGAATAGGTATATAGAATCTCACTTTTTTCAGTAACTCCCCCTTACTAAAAGTCTCTTCTTCTTCACTTTCTTTTTTCTTTTCTTCTCCCTTTTCTTTTCCTTTTTCTTCTTCTTCTTCTTCTTCTTAGTCAAAAGCATATTGTTTTCCTTTTGTTTCTTCTTTGTCATCCGAAGAGAAATCAGGATAATCTCGAGACAACATAGAAACAATCTTCCTTTTCCTATCTTCTGGGGTCTCTTGACTGTGTATTTCTAAAGTTTGGAGCTTTGAGGAGGTAGAAATAGATTTGGTACTAATGTCCAAAGAACCTACCATGGGAGACAAGGACGAGGAATCATAAGAAAAGGTTTGTTCATGATGAGTTGTTTCATCATGGCTAGAAGTTGAAGCCAAAAGTTTCTTTTGTCTTTTTTATTTTGTTCTTGCCATTGTAGATGAGCTTGGTGAAGTTTAAGAGAGAAAACAAGAGGCAATAAAAATGCAGAGAGTTAGGCTGCAGAGAGAATAAGTGGTGCAGAAGAGAATGACAGAGATGAGAGAAGTTTGCTTAGGGTATACTAAGTGATTCCTGAGCATTGATCTCGTGAGAGGATAAGTAGACGCACAGGCCAGAAGAGGAATTGTAATTGGTTACGTATCTTCTGACAGACGTATACGTAGAGTTGTCAAACTGCACGCGCATTTTTAAAAAAGGCTGAAATGACACTATGAATGACTCCCTTTTTTTGGACATGTGTCACTTAAAAGGTCAACATAAGAGAAGCCTTCTAAAAAGAAAAGAAGCCTTCTAATCTAGGAAAAACCTACTAATCTAACAAAAGGCTTCTAAACTATGAGGGGCCTTCTAAACTCTAAGGAGCCTACTAATCGAAGAGACAGTTTCTAAGGAATTAAAATAGAAGGAGCCTACTAATCTAAAATAGAAATAATATCAGAGAGTTGGCACATACATACTATGCGCTTTTCTTAACACGCAAAATCTATCTTCAAAGAGTGTCTTGGTGAAAATTTCAGCTACTTGATTCTTATTATTAACATGCAAAAGATCAATGGTTCCTTCTAAAACATGATCTCTAAGAAAATGATGCTTGATTTTTATATTCTTAGTCCTAAAATGATGTACATGATTTTTAGAAAGATTTATAACACTAGTATTATCACATAATATAGGAATATGAGAAAAATTTTAGAGAAAAATCATGTAGTTGATGCTTCATCCATAAGATTTGAACACAACAACTGGCAGCTGTTTATATTCCACTTCAGTTGTCAAAAGTGTTCTGCAATTTTGCTTCTTATAGTACCAAGATACTAGACATCCTCTAATAAATTGACAGTGAACACTTATGCTTTTTGATCGACTTTATCACCTGCGTAATCTGCATTACAATAGCCCACAAAGTCAAATGAATCAATTTTTGGATACCATAGTCAAAAATCCATAGTTTCATGGAGATATTGAAAGATTCTTTTGACTGCTTAAAGGTGGCTTTCTTTTAGATTTAATTGAAAACATGCGCAAAGACACACACGAAACATAATGTTTGGTCTTGAACTTGTAAGATATAGTAGTGATCTAATCATTCCTCTATACTTTGACTCATCGGTAGCTTTGCCTTCTTCATCTTTATCAAGTTTAGTTCTAATGTACATGGGAGTACTCATCAGTTTGGCATTCTGAAAATAATATTTCTTGATGAGTTCCTTTATGTATTTGTCTTGACTGATGAAGATTCCTTTTTTTGTTTGTCTAATTTATAATCCGAGAATAATGATAATTCTCCCATCATACTCATTTCAAACTCCTCCAACATTAATGATGAGAATTTTTCACAGAAGGATGGATTAGTAGCACCAAATATTATGTCGTCAACATATATTTGTACTATGAGTAAATTGTTCTCCTTTCTCCTAATAAATAAGGTTTTATTGACCTTTCCTCTTTCAAAGTTATTCTCAAGAATAAAGTTACTTAATCTCTCATATTATGCTCAAGGAGCCTGCTTTAAACTATATAGAGCTTTGGTTAACTTCATCATGTAATTCAGATGGTTTTCATCTTCAAAACTTGAGGGGTTGCTTAATAAATACTTCTTCATTAATGTAACCATTTAAGAATGTACTTTTAACATTCATTTGGAATAACTTGAAGTTTTTATAACATGCAAAGGAAAGTAAAATTCTAATTGATTCCAATTTAGCAACAAGTTCATAAGTTTTATCAAAATAAATACCTTCCTGTTGATTGTAACCTTGAGCTACAAATCTAGCTTTCTTTCTTACCACCTTACCATTTTCATCAAATTTGTTTTGAAATACCCACCAAGTCCCAATAATTGACTTCTTTTAAGGACCAGGTATTAGATTCCAAACTTTATTTTTGTCAAATTGATTCAGTTCATCTTTCATGGCTGAAACCCAGTTTTTATCAATAAGACCCTCTTCAATGGTCTTTGGTTTTATTTGCGAGATGAGAGCAACAAAATTGTTCTTAAACGATGGTCTTATTCTTAGACTTTTAGAGGGATCTCTCAAAATATATTGATGTGTATCAAGACCTCTCCATTCTCTTAGTGTTTTTCATTTCATAGCGTCCTATTGAGATGAAGGAGCCTACTTTGTTCTAGCTTCAGAGGGGCCTTCTTGATTTTGTAATTTTGAAGGTATTATAGGTATTGATTCTCCGATGTACTTTTAGGTATCAATGGTTACTCTTTATTATCTGAATCAGTTACTGTTGTCGAAGGTAATGCTTTATCAAATACCACATGTATCGATTCATCTATCTTCTTTGTTCTTTTATTATATACTCTGAATCCTTTACTAATGGTACTGTAGCCCAAAAGGATAGCTTCATCTGATCTTGCATCGAACTTTCCAAGGTTGTCTTTTCTATTGTTTATAACGAAACATTTGTAGCCAAATGTTCGAAAGTAAGCAACATTTGGTTTTCTTCCTTTCCACAACTCATAGGGGGTCTTTTTCAGGATAGTATTATGAGACACCTGTTGAGTATATAACAAGCTATTGACACGACTTCTGCCCAGTAATCATGAGGTAGGCCACTTTGCATAGCATTGTTCTGGCCATATCTACAAGAGTTTTGTTCTTTCTCTCAACATCTCCATTTTACTAAAGAGTCCTTGGGCATGAGAAGTTGTGAGCTATACCATTTTCGTTGTAGAATTCTTCAAATTTCCTGTTATCAAATTCTCCTCCATGATGGCTTCGAATCGATGTAATGTAGTGCTCTTTTTGTCTGAACTTTCTTGCGAAACTTCTCAAAGACTTCAAAATTATCATCTTTATTTGATAGAAAATAAACCTATGTACTTTTGGAAAAATCATCTACTATAACAAAATTGTAATATTTGCCACCAAAACTTTGAGTCCTAGTAGGACCATATAAATCCATGTGCATGAGTTCAAGTGACTAATTAGTAATCACAATATTTTTAAGAGAGAAGCTGCTTCTAATTTGTTTTCCTTTTAAACAAGCTTCACAAACCTGATTGCTCTCAAATTTCAAATTCGACAATCCTCTTACTAACTCATTTTTAGACAATTTTGATAAAATGATCATGTTAGCATGTCCAAGTCTTCTGTGCCAGATAAATGAATCCTTTGAAAAGATATGTCTTCCAATTGAGCACAATATAGTTATGATTTCTAGGATCGATGAATATAATATTATTATTAAGATTGTCAATTATTTCATAATGTGATGCATAGAAAGCAACTTTGTAACCTTTATCACATAATTGACTTACGTTAAGCAAGTTATGTTTCAATCCATCAACAAAGAGAACATTATCAATAGAAGCAGAGATAGAATCATCAATTTTATCAATTTCGGTAACCTTTGCCTTGTTTTTACCAACAAAGATAACATTACCTTCGTCTGTCCTTTCAATATAGATGATATGCAATATTTTACCTGTCATGTCTCTCGAACAACTATTATCAACTATCTATTGATTCTCCTTTGTCTCTGTTTTGAAGCATATCTATAAAGTGTATTATCTCATTTTAGGTACCCAAATATTTATGGGTCCTTTCACGTTAGTAGTTTGACCTTTCAATCTCCAAACATACATTTGAGATGGGTTTTTGTTTTCAGAAAGTAACAAGAGTGACTAATATGACCATGTCTACCACAACAATCACACCAAATAGATGAATGGTTGTTGTTATGAATTTTAACACTTACTAGGTTTATGCTGTTTTGGCTATAGCTACTGTTGTATTTAATAAAGAAGTTTTTGTATGGCCTGATATTGTTATTTTCATTATATCCTATTCTGACCTTATTAAAAACACATTTACCACTCCAAAGTAATGCATCAAGATTTTTTCTTCCATTAACAAAATTAGAAAGATCTTTTTCAAGAGAAACGATTTTCTTAGCACATTTTTCTTTTTCGAGTTTTGAAGCAATAACTTTCTCTTCTAATTGTTTTATCTTAGCAGAGTCATTTTCAAGTGTATATATATATA
>JAOTJB010321545.1:0-14388 GCA_027123815.1 Erythroxylum minutifolium | reverse complement strand
TTACATGTATGATGATTAATGATTCATGAATTGATATAGAGTTGATTTAGAGTTAGAATGAATTCTTAATGAATGTAGAAAGAAGTGCAGAAAAAATTGAATTGTGAATGGATATTCACATGTTCTTTTTTTAAACGTATAAAAATATGGATCATTGGATGTTTTAGGAATGGATTGGATTGGGTATGGAAGTTAAAGAAAAGTCAAGTATAGTGTCTTGAAAAGGAAAGAACTAGGATGAAAGTTTAGAGATAAAATGATAATGGTGTTTAAAGCGGCTGCAATATGTCAGCTGTAACATTTTCCACTAGATATGATCCTGTAAATTAGCCATAACTTGTCCTGTAGATATACAAATGAGATAATTTTTTATTTGCAATAAATTAGAGGCATATTGCTACATTTTTCATGCAAACATTGAATTCAAATTCTGTCTTTAAGAATTTCAAATTTTGACTTGAAGTTGAGTACTGGGTGTAGGAAAAAGTGCAGAAATATTGGATACATAATGGGTTTTTGTTATGTTTTCTTGATGAATTAATGTGAATCTCCTTGGATGTTTTTGTAATGAAATAAAATGAGTCTAGAGCTAAAGAAAGGGAGTAATGTGGTATCTTGAAATGAGAAGAATTAAGGTGACAGTTAGAAGTGAAATGAAAGTGGAATTGAAGTAGAAAAGGTGATCAGAATTTATGTTTAGTACAGGATATTGATTTAGTTTATGAATAGTTTGAAATATTTGGAGTATAACTTTTGAAATACTGAACTAAATTGAATGATCTTGGTGTTATTAGAAATTTAAGACAATCGGGAACATTTTTATAGAAGAAAGTGTTGCCAAATTACTACATTTTCTTTGTCAGAATGAATAAGAAAGATAGAGTCAAAGGTCTAGAATTTTGGAGATTTTCTAAGAAAGAATGAGAGTTTGGATATTGTATGATTATATAATGTTAGTATAAAGATAGTAAATGAATTATTGTTATGGAAGCACCAAAGACATGTGTATAATGGAAATGAACAAGTTCATGTGAATGTAGTTGTGATTCAAAGGAAATGAGTAATGGGTATTAAATAGAAGTGAATGAGAGTTGGATACTGTGAGGGTAAATAATGCTAAAAATGGAATGACGAGTAATTGAGCTATAAAATGAGAATGTGGATAAAATATGAAAATTAATAATATATCCGAGATTGTCATTGAACATGCATGGTACATAGTCCATATACACATTTGTGTATAAATGAATACTTAAGATTGTGCAAATATTAATGTGTGTGCAACTTTTGTATTGCATAATATTGATGTGCAGGATAAAATGTTTGAATCAAGACATTTCTAGATCTTGGAAGCAAATGCTAATCTGGAGCATACTATGAGTCGACCTAGATGGCCTCATTTCATTGTTTGTTCTATTTTCAATTTCTACATTGAATTATTACTAATGTGCATGTGATTGAGATAATTTCGGACATTTATAGTTCGAGGAGTTTGATAAATGTAAGAACATTGGAAGTGCTCCTTGTATATGAATTTGATGAATTATGTGTTTTCTCAACTTAAATGTTGAATGCCGAACCAAGTTTCGAAGAAAAATCTGAATATGTATATGAATGAAATATTTGTATTCTCAATGTAAATGATGAATGCTGGACTAAGGTCTGATGACATCTGAAGGCGAATATGATTGTGGGATTTTGAGCACTTTTAATTGACCAAATATATGTGATGCATTTCATTACATGAATGCATGAAACATAAAGGTTGTTATGATAAGAGTAGCCACCGAAAAGGAGCTTAAAGCTTATAATGTGAAAAAGAGCTTAAAGCTCAGATAGTGATTAAGAGTCAAAGGCTCACTATATAAAATGAGCCTGGTATCCCCAATAGATACGAGACAGATATCAATGAGCCTGGTATCCACAATAGATACAGGACAGTTATAGGCACTCGGTCACAATAATAATAAAAGAAAGTGAGTCTCATGAGCACTACATATGCATATGATAGGTATAGTTTAAATAGTTGACTGATTTCTGAATGTGATATGTGTTAAATGTGAATTGTGAAATGAATGACCAAGTGATATGCGATGATTTATGATTATCAATGAAATGATGTGAATTATATGATTATATGAATTGCATATATTATATGATCGAGTGAGCCATCGAGGATGGTCACTCATTGAGTTTCCAATACTCACATAAAAATTTGTAATATTTTTCAGGCTTAGAAGAGTTACCTCGTTAGGCAAAGGGGAGTATAGTCACTGCATTCAAGTAAAAGATAGAGGTAGGGATCAGTTCGCGGTTGCATTTGTTTTTTATTATTTTTGTATTCTGAAATTTCTGTACAATGTGTATTTGAAAACTTCTTTATGTAATAACTTTTGAAATTGGAAATGCTTTGTAAATGAAATTGATCAAAATGTAATAATAATTGTGATTTCAAGTATTATGAAATAAAATTATGGGCCTGAATTTGATTATTGACTTCTCGGAATGCGCTTGAAAATTTTTTAAAAAATTGGTACTGAGTTTCAAGTGTCTGACTGATTGATTGTTCTGGCATGCCACCCTTGTGGGGTACATACTCGGACATCACTCAAGATGTCGGGTACGAGTCTTGCAAAAGTCGTGTGCTACAATTTGGTATCAGAGCCTAGATTTAGTATCTTACATGGGCGTTTTTCAAAATATGTGTCAAGTTTCATGCATTTCAGATATGTCATAGCAGGCAGTAGCAACTGATCCCTAGTCTGAGCCGCAGGTGTATGAGTCACACGCATGATCATTTATTAAGAGTTTGAGTTGATAGAAATAGTGAAGAGAATGGTGATCTGTCAGAATGTGAGAAAATGAAAATTTATGGATATCTTCAAATGAGAAATAGTATATGGTTAGATGTGATAGATAAAGATTCAACGCATTTATATTGGTGATGTATTATAGAATATGACATCAATATTATACTGTTGTGGTATATCCTCGAATGTAAAATAGATGTGAATACATTGTCGTGGATTGTTTGAGGAAAATAGAGATATAAATAAAAATGACGAGATTTAAAGAATATAAGACAAGTTGAAAGAAAATAAAATTTTCTATGACCTTGAGAGGTTAAACTTGGACTTGAAATGAATGTCAGATAAATATGATAAGAGTTATGATTTAACATAAGAATATGTCTGTGATATTGAGATCAAAATTTCATGATGATTATGCACCTATAATTCTGAATGGATTGAGGATATACATATGGAAGATGAAATAAATGATAATAGGAAAATGAGATAGAAATGAGGAAGGAATAAAAGGGGAATGAAATAGACATAAATGACTTTTCATGAGAAGAATGATATATATAGTAATGAAAAAGTTAGGAATGCATACAAGATAAGATTTTATGTATGCATGAGATTAAGAAAAAGATGATGAATCAAATGGGAAGAGTGAATGCAATCAATATGGTAGTTGAATTATTATGAAATGGCATAGCATTAGAATAGGTAAATTATGGAAAAACAATTAAAGTAGAATTGATGTTAGTATGTGTGTTATTGCGAGGAAGAAAGTGCAGGGTATAATGATGGCTTGACAAAAATAGATTTCTGTCACGATCATGGCAGAGATACCCCAATTTTGGGAAGGAATAAAGAGAGAAATGTTGTCTTGGATTAATTGAGATAAAAGTATTATTATTGTAAGATAATAGGTGCTCTGTTGGAAATAAATCTCTAGATAGAATGGGAGGACCTTGATGGTACACAACTAAGCATATGCGATAGTAATCATTTCTAGTACTTCATTGAGTTTTGATAACTAAAACATTATGACCGTGTAAGAAATGATAGAAATTGATCTTCTTGAGTTACTAAGAATGGCTAATAAGCGATGATGGAAACACTTAATTGATAAATATTGCATGAACAGTATAGATGTTAGTAGCAAGAAATCTTCTTTTAAAGAAGAATTTCACTAAATTAGGTTAAACAGGTCAGATAGTTTATATTAAGAATGATCAATGAAGGAACAAATAAGAAATGAATATGTAATGCTTCAAAAGTGAGTATTGGAGTCCTAGTCCTAACAGAGACACAAGTGTAAAATGTAGAATATGCTATTGATAGTGTATGCATTATGCTTGATGTAAAGCATCCAACTATGTTATTGGATTCTTGAATTTGAGGTGACATTATGGATAATGTGAGGAGAACTTAGGTCCACATTATATTCTCTGCAAATATGTACAGGAGATACAAATTAGAACTGATGAATGTGTTTCCAACATAGGAAGTTAAGATTGTGAATAAATTGAAATGTGAATAAATGAACAAACATTAGAATAAGTTAAGATTGTAAATACTCGGACATCACTCAGGATGTCGGGTATGTGTCTTTTGAGAGTAGGGTGCTACGATAGTAGCTTTACTATCCACCTCCCTAACTTCCTAAATCATCACCATTTATGGTTGGCTGAAATATTTAAGTCCCACAATATGGATATTTGGGGTATTAGCCAAAAGACACATGTTAAGATTAGGGCCAGTCAGGTGAGATCAAGCTCAGTACCGCCTCAGCAGGTAGAAGATGACTCAACCAGTGAAGAGTCTGAGGAAGAAGAAAAGATAGAAGAACCAGGATGGAATCAACTAGCAGAGAACTCTAGAATGATGAGGGAGATGACCTGAAATCAGCGACGTCAGAGCCAAGATATACATCATATCCATCGATATTTTAAGGCTCCCCACCTCCATCTTCATGAGACTTTGTCTAACCCTTTTTTTTTTCAAATTAGTCTTCATCTTTATTTTTATTTTTTTGTTTTTGTTTAATTTATGTTTCTTCTTTTCTTATGTGTTTATTTGTTCCTTTCTCACATTGAGGACAATGTGTTGTTCAAGTGTGAGAAGGGTTACTTGTTTGCTTTGTATGTGATTTTGTATATTGTATCATAGTTGTAAGGTTGCATTTGTTTAAATGTATCAATGGCTTAGATGGATTGAAATTAATTTCATTTTGAACATAGTTTATTAGGTTGTGAAGAATCATTAGTTTGCAAAAATTAGTGAATTGGGATCTTTGGATAAATATACAGCTTAATTAGGATTTAGTGTAAGTTTGTCACCCTCTAAATTGTCACATTTATTCATAATTTGAGGCCCTTTAACTTAAGTAGCTTTACTAGTATTTTTCATAGAAACGAATAGCTAAAACAAGGTAGGCAATATATAATTTAAAAATAAAAATAACTATTCCGTTGACCTTCGGGTTATGAATAAAGCTAGTAGCTAGTTGAGAACGTGATATATCTGAGTAACCGGATCAACAAGCATCACAAATGTATGCCTCCGCTTCAAAAAGCTATAATGACATTCTAACCAAGTAGCTTAATAAAAACATGACTTAGTCGAGTAATCGGATCAACATTCATTACCAATGTTTGCCTCCATATAAAAAGACTAAGTCCATGTTCAATAAATAAATAAATAAAATGTTTTTTCTAATAAAAATACCGACTTATAATAGCTTGACATTTCATGAAAGCATACTTAGGAAAAGTTACAGAGCCTGAATGACTAAAGAATTATTAATATATGTGTAAGAATGAAAAGGGTAAATAAATTAACGCTTAGATCTGGATTAATTTTTATATTTAGTTCAAAGCCCCTATACACAAATTTTGCATGTTAATGATTTGATATAACTTGAATATTGTGCTTAAGATTAAATTTATTTCATGAAGTTGAAGCCATTGTCTCATTACTGCATTGTGTGTTGTGTGTTTGTTGTTTTGTTTGCTTGAGGATAAGTAAACATTTAAGTGTGGGGATGTTGATAGGTGTGAATTGCATCATGTTTTAGGGCTTGATTTGTTATATAAGTGTTTATTTGAGTGTTTATTATAAGTATAGGTTAGGATTGTGTTAGTTTGTGTGTTTAAGTATTTTTATGGGTTAGTATACGTCTTTGAGCTTCAATATTATGTTTTTAAGGTAGATGTGTTTGTTAATGTTTCAGGGTCAACATCAAAGAATGGAGAAGTTTCAAAGACTTTCGGGTTTAAACAACGGCCCACGATCATGGCACAATAGGCCATGATCTTGACAAAAACATGGGAGCCAACCCATGATCGTGACAGAAAGGTTTGATGCAGGCTAGGGATGCTCAAGACACAAAAGGTATTTAAAGAACAAGAAGAACACAAGAGAGGAGCTTTTGCATCTGCCACAATTTCAAAACCTCGGAGATTTTTATCGATAAATTGAGAAAGAAAAGAAGGAAGAGAGACGTGGAAAAGAAGCCTACACGAAGTACTTCTCGGAACAAGAGATTTCTCGTCGTTACTGCCTCTGTCATCCATTTTGATTCTATTTCTGATTTAGTTTCAATTTTATAATTGTATAGAATTTGGGATAGTCGTTGAAGATAGTTTTGTTTAATATTGAGGATTGTCTAAACTTAACTTCGGGATATTTTATCTTTGATATTAATGAAATTTGAACATTGCGTTTTTATTAGATTTCTTGTGATTTAAATTCTGCACTTGCATAATTTAGTGATAAACTGAGAGGGTGAACCGAGTAAAAAGTCATTAAATTGGGCTAACGAGTGTTAGGGAATTTAATAGAATAAGAATTAAATCAAATCGATAAATTTGTGTAAAGAGAGATCTTGCATAGGTTTTCGGTAGTTTTTTTAGACAACTTCAAATCTAATTTAGGTTTTAGATAGATTGGGAATCAAGAGATTTCAATTCCTATAATCTGATTAGGGTTTATAAATTAGGATTAATGGTTATAACTCGAGAGAGAGTAGTCAACCCTAAGACCATCTAGAACCGGTAATCTAGTAAATTCATAATCAGTTAGGTTTTCATTAAAGTCAGATAAATTTCTCCTTTCTCTCAGTTGGTAGTTACTAGGTGATTTTTGATTGGGTGTTGCAACTCCTATCTTATTTATATTTTCGAATTTAATTCTTGGAATTGATTGCGTGATTGAAATAATTTCTTATTTTAGTTTTGTTCATTTTGAGTTATTACAAATTGTTTTTGGCCTTAGATTTTAGGATTAGATTAACCCTCCTTATAGGATTGACACCTTAGGTACTATATGAATGACCTGTGTGCTTACAGAATATCGAGGTTAAATTATCAGATCTTTTTCATATCAAAAACCTGTGATCAACGATTGAAATTTATCATAGCTATATTTCCCGACAAAATTATAATATTCTGTTGGTAAAAATTTAATGACAAATAATGTTGTCCGTCGCTAAAAAATTTGCGAAGGATAATGTTGTCTATCGATAAATTTAGCAACGGACTTAAAATTTGCGGTTGGTAAATTCACCGACAGAATATTAAGAATCTATCACAAATTTAGCGACAAAATATTGTACTCTGTCAGTAAATTTTCCTAATTTTATCGACGGAAATAAAAATTCTGTCGCTAAATTTACTTATGGATATATAACATTTCGTCACTAAATTTACCGACGGATTACTTATTTTCATCGCTAAAATTGATCTACAGTCATTTCTACAACGACTCTTTTTGACGATAATTCCCTTTACTAAATTTGTTTCTTGACAAAAAATCTTTATTCTTCGTCAGTAATTTCTGTCGTTAAAACCTATTTTTCTTATAGTGAGAGTAGAAACCATTCATCCATCTTGAGTTATAATAGAACAAACTTTGTTAAAGTTACTTTTAGAAACTATAAAGTTGAAGAAGAAAATGGTGCATGTGGTCCTATTTCCTATTTACTTTAAAAGTGAATAATGATCATCAACTGCCTGCAAGTAGTCTTTCAAAGCTTGTTTCACAATCTAAAGTGCCTTTTACCTCAGACCTATATAAAGTAGTGTTGAAATCTCCACTTATAAACTAAGGACCTTGACAACTTCCTTGCATTCTCTTTGGACATTCCCATAGATTTTTCCAAGGAGAAATTAAAACCATAAACGATAAAGGAAAATACTTTAACCTTCTCCTAAATGAATTCAATAATAACATAATCATTAGTTTCTAGCTCTTTAACTTCAACAAATATGGAGTTATAAGCTATAATTATTCTTCTAGAAGAATGGCATTGGTGATTAGAGATGAAATTCCATTAGGATCTTAAACTTCCTATCTTATTTATGCTTACTTCTCTTATCTTGGTTTCTAAAAGTCCCTAGATTAAAGGTGTAACACCCCCACTGCTATAAGGTACATACTGGAACATCTTTATGACATTCTAGTACATACTCTATAATAACAGCGTGTTAACTATCACACTTTCACTTTATCACATGGTAATTTATCCCACTTAATTATGGAATCCACTACCATACAAGAAAGTCACCAAATTTTTTAAAACAAATTTCCTCTTTTCATTTCATAAATCTGAATGTACATACATTATAGCTTTCAAAAATTTGTACATGTACATCATTACAACCTAATAGAAAATATACTACATGAAAGAAGAAATACAAAAGATCTAATTAAATCCTTCAGTCCAGCTAACCGACCTTTAAGCCATATCTTCTTCACAAAAGTATAAGAACTAAGTTTCTTGTACAATCTCTCAATAGCTAGAATCCTCTATTGGTCCTGAAAAGTCAACGTGCAAATTTTTGGGTGAGTTTTGCGAACTCAGATGAGATAACTATGATCAATGGTTCACTCAATTCATGCAACATATCATTTCACATAATAGATAATTCACATCATTGCATTTTTCATATAATATCATATATCACATTTTCATTTAAGAGTAAGACAATTGCATTTAAATCAGTCAAAGATACTTAATAAAAATTATATAGAATGCATATGTGACTCTTTTCTAATTATTACGTTGTTATAACCGAGTGCCTAAACTGTCCCGTATCTATTGTGGATACCAGGCTCATTTATACTGTCCCTCATATGTTGGGGATACAAGGCTTATTTTACATAGTGAGATTTTGGCTCTTAACCACATTGGAGCTTTAAGCTCGTTTTTGGTGGCTACTCAGGTCATAACTCTCATTATCTGACCATGCATTCATGTATAGAATGTATATATCATATTCAATTAATCATGTCAAGAAGCATTTAGTTCTTCATATTCACATACAAGTAGCACTTCAATATCTCATCCATACTTCATATCATCGGACCTTCGTGTCCGGCTTTCAGTACACAACATTACACATTCATAGGATAAGTCAAAATAGAATTTAACACAACAGTAATTGAGTGAGACCATCTAGGTTACTCACTACTTGCTTCCGAAGCTATTGCCTTAAAGTTATGGCAATGTTTTGATGTTGACATTCCAATTGCTCTTCTAAAACAAGCAATATACACACATCACACGTTAGCACAATTATAAGCATTCATTTATGCACATGTATGTATATGAAATATGTACAATGTATGTTCATGACAATCCTGGGTATCTTTCCATTATTCTCATCACCTAATCATACACATTCCCAAACTCACATAAGTATCATTTATACTTATGGTTTATACCTTAATAAAACCATAAAAATCAAAATTCATAACTCATTTCTTCAATTCAGATTTTTCCTAAGACATACTTTCGGTTCAAATTTCTATGATCAATCTAACAATGAAGATGAAGTAATTCGGAGATACTTTCTTTTAGAAAATTGTTCTTCTATCTCTTAAGTTTCTAGTGACATCAAGATCATTTAATTCTGTTTAGTATCCCAAAAGTTATACTCCAAATAATTTGGGCTATTCTGAAACTGTAACAATGCCCTGCACTATATTTCAGTACAGAAGTTGAAATTCTTAGAGATAGAATTAAAATTCTACTTCTTCAGACAAATTCTATCCCTATGTCTCTTGTTTATTCCAAATCAAAAATCATCCCAATTGGATAACTACAGGTCAAGATATCATGAAAATACCGAAGCATGTTTAAGATATGTAGGAAAGTTGGCTGCGACGAAGCCAGGAGTTGGTCGCGGTGAACTTTTTCTGAAAGGAATCCTCGTAAAATCTTGCAAGTTGGCTGTGACGAAGCCAGGAGTTGGCCATGATGAACTTTTCCTAAGAGGAATCCTAAAAAGTCCTACAAGTTGGCTGCAGCAAACCAAGGAGTTGGCCGCGACGAACTTTCACAGAATGCGGTAACTGAACTCATTTTCCAGTACTCCTCATCATCAACTTCGTCCCAATTCATCTCTTTTGCTTAGTCTATTATTTCTAACTTATATCCACGTCATTTACTCTTAATTTATACCCCAATTATAGTTCACTATCATCTATACACAATTCAAAGTCCATGCTTGATCATATACACCAAAAACCAAACATAACATATTCTTATATAATTTCAACTCCAATTCTCATTCTTTATTTCACTTCTATAAATCATCTAAATTCAAGACATCATTATATACCTGTTTCTTAACTTAACACTCACAATTTATCATTCCTCATAACACAAAAATAAAATATGATTCCATTTATCACTTTATTCCCAAATATCATCATATTTCAAATTTCCTTTTTCAAATTCAAACTTCCTATAACTCATTATCATAAATGATTCATTTATCCAAAAAATTATGAATATCATTATTTACACCCACACCCATGTTAAAACACATATATAAGAGCTCATGATCATTAATCTCAATTTATTCATCATAAATGCTTTATTAAGCACCAACCCATAAAGATCAACATGTAACTTACTTGATTTCTCTTCAATGTCTTCAAACACAACAAGAAGCCCTAAATTCACAAACATCATACGATCTTCATCTTCTAAAGGTGGTAGGTTAGGTTCTTTAGTGAAAAATGAAGAAGAGAACAAGATGAAAGTAGCAAATGAAAGATAAGAGGGCTAGGTTCAAAGTTAGTGAAGGTTGGCAACAAAATTCATGAAAGAGGTGTAGAAGTTCGAAGAAAAATGGAGAAGTCACGTAGAAGAAGAAGAAAACATGAAAAGCATTGTGAGAGACAAAACAAGGAGGGTCTTTACAATTAAAAGAATAGTGATCTTAAGACATGGCTTGGCAAGTGACATTTGTCACTTACCACATGTCATCTCCTTATAGGTTCACTTAGGTTTTCTCATTCCATTTGTCCAATTAACCTCAATTTCTACTCCAATTGTCTTTAAATTTCAATGACATATGTCATTAAATCCCAAAGTCATTTGTAAAAATTTTCACCCATTTGACTCTTAATTCTACTGCTACTACTTGGCATTTTCCTAGTCCATAATTGCCTAAATTGTTATAATTTTTTTAAAATTCTCCAAAAATTCTAAATTACTAAATACACTCTCCAAATCAATTTTCAACATATAAAAATTGCAATTCTCAACAAAATCATATTCACAATTCAATTATAAATCAATTATACCCAGAATGTCTATGAATGCATGTACAATTATTTTCATGTGCAAAAATTCAATATTCACGAATATGAGCATATCATATAATGCATGAGCATGAAATGCATTTTCTAATTTCTTACTATTCTCTCATAATTACTATTCTAGCCTCAACATGGTTAATGGGATGTTACAACTCTCCCCCTCTTAAAAGAAATTTCGTCCTCGAAATTCTTACCTGTTTGTTCAAACAGATGGGGGCATTGTCTCCTCATATGCTCCTCCGTTTCCCACGTTGCTTTCTCAGTTGAGTGATTCTTCTAAAGGACTTTCACCAATGGAATAACTCAGTTCCTCAATTGCTTTATTTGAGACCCCACTATCTTAATTGGCTCCTCAACATAGCTTAAGTTACTAGCAACCTCAATTTCCTGAGCTGGTATCACATGTGCCAAGTCCGATCGATATCTTCGGAGCATACTCGCATGAAACACATTATGCAATTTAGACATTTCATTCGATAAAGCCAGCTTATATGCCAAAGATCCTATCCTCTCAATGATCTCGTAAGGACCAATGTACATAGGGCTCAACTTGTCCTTCTTATCAAATTTCAATACTCCTCTCCAAGGTGACACTCTGAGAAACACTCTGTCTCCTACACTGTACTCCCTTTCCCTTCGATGTTGATCTACATAACTCTTCTGTCTATCTTGAGCCGCTTTAAATTAGCTTCGAACCAATTTCACCTTGTCTACTGTGTCTTGTATCAAACTGGGCCTTTAACCATTCTCAAGCCCTCTTTATCCCAATACAGTGGCGACCGACCTTTCCTGCCATACAGTGCCTCATAAGGTGCCATCCCGACACTACTATGATAATGATTATTATATGCAAATTCTATAAGTGCCATATATTGGTCCCATGCTCCTTGGATCTCCAATAGACAAGCTCTAAACATATCCTCAACAGTCTTGATTATCCTCTCACTCTGTCCATCTGTTTGAGGATGAAATGTTGTACTGAAGTTCAACTTAGTACCCATAGCAGACTGCAAACTCTTCCAAAATCTTGAAGTAAACCTAGGATCCCTGTCCGATACAATGGACACTGGAACCCCATGCAATCTCACCACTTCATTCACATATCTCTGGGCGAACTGATCTAGTAAGTTATTCTCTCTCACTGGTAAGAAATGGGCCGACTTAGTCAATCGGTCCACTATAACCCATATTGCATCATTCTACCTCAGAGTTCTAGGCAATCCCATAATTAAGTCCATAGTGATTCATTCCTATTTCCACTCCAGAATAGACAACAAATTTAGCCTCCTAACTGGAGCTTGATGCTTAGCCTTAACCTGCTGGCATGTCATACACTTAGAAACATACTTCGCCACTTGCTTCTTCATTCCAGGCCACAAGAAATGTTGCTTCAGCATGTTATACATTTTGGTAATACCATGATGCATAGCATAGGTAGCCATATGAGCTTCCTGTAGAATTCTTTTCTTAGATCCTCTACATTAGGCACACATAGTCTCTATTTCAACCACAAGGTCTCATCCCTCAACTTAAACTCAAAATCTGGACTAATCTTCACTTTCTCTATAAGCTTCACCATATTAGGATCTTTCCTCTGGACTTTTCTGATTCTATCATGCAACATCAGCCTCAACTTCAATGTAGCGATCAAGGCCTCATCTTGCTCCATATTCAACTCCACATTCAGAGCTCTCAAATGAATCAAGTTAGGTAACTTTGATGTCTTAATCTGAGCTATACTAGTATTAGACTTTCTGCTCAAAGCATCAACCACTATATTAGCTTTCCCCAGGTGGTACTCAATTATGCAATCATAATCCTTCAATAACTCAATCCATCTTCATTATCTTATGTTCAACTCCTTCTGACTCAGCAGATATCTCAAACTCTTATGATATGTATATATCTGGAATGTCTATCCATAGAGATAATGTCTCTATATCTTTAGAGCAAAGACAACTACAGAAAGCTCTAAATCATGTACTGGATAGTTAATCTCGTGAGACCTTAATTGTCTAGGTGCATGGGCGATCACCTTACCATACTGCATCAATACACATCCCAAACATTGATGCGAAGCATCACTATACACCACATATCCTCTAGTCCCCGATGGAATAGTCAACACCGGTATTGTAGTTAATAGATGCTTCAGCTCCTAAAAGCTCTTCTAACATTCCTCATTCCATCTGAATACTACATTCTTCCTCAGAAGTTTTGTCAGAGGGGCTGAGATTAAAGAAAATCCCTCGACAAACCTCTAGTAATAGCTAGCCAATCACAGGAAGCTTAAGATTTTAGACACATTCTTCGGAGCTTCCCAATTCGTCACTGCCTCTATCTTCTTTGGATCTACCTGTATGCCTTCTCTAGTCACTATATGCTCCAAAAACCCTACTTGATCCCCAAAATTCACACTTACTGAATTTGGCATATAGTTACTTCTCCCTTATTATCTACAGAAACACTCTTAAGTGCTCAGCATGCTCTTCTCTACTTTTTGAGTACACTAAGATGTCATCAATGAACACTGTCACAATCCTATCCAGGTAGGGATGAAATACTTTATTCATCAAAGCCATAAATGCTGCCGGGCCATTAGTTAACCCAAACGGCATTACTAAAAACTCAAAGTGCCCATACGTACTCCTGAACTAACTCTTCAGCACATCAGCCTCCGCTATCTTCAACTGATAGTACCCTGATATCAAATATGCTTACTGTCACCTGATTTAGTTACCTATAGTCGATGCATAACCTTAAAGTCCCATATTTCTTCTTTACAAACAAAAATGGAGCTCCCCAAGGAGAAACACTGGGTCTAATGAAACCCTTTTTTAGTAATTCCTGTAGCTGAGCCTTTAACTCCTTTAGTTCCTTAGGTGCCATCCTATATAGAGGAATAGGTGTAGGAACAGCACCTAAAACTAAATCAATTATGAACTCTGTTTCCCGATCTGGAGGTAAGCCAAGTAATTCGGTG
>JAOTJB010321453.1:0-14394 GCA_027123815.1 Erythroxylum minutifolium | reverse complement strand
GCTTGCAAATAGGCTATTTTACCCATTGAAGGTGCCTAGTGGTTACACCAATTGGCTATTTTCCCAACCAAAGGCTTACAAACGAGTTGTTTAACCCACCTACGGTGCCTAGCCATTGTACCAATGGGCTATTTTGGAAGCCGAAGGCATGCAAATGTGCCATTTTTCCCACCAAAGATGCCCAGCAACCGTTCCAATGGGCTATTTTGCCCACCAAAGGTGCCTAGCGACTGTGCCAACGGATCCTTTTTTCTACCGAATGTGCCTACTAATCGTGTCAACAGACTATATTGCCCATCAAAGGTGTACCAACGGGCTGTTTTTCCAGCCAAAGCTACCTTGTGTCCTTCCCAACGGGCTGTTTACCCATCGAAGGTGTCGAACGGGATGTTTTCCCTACCAACGATGCCTAATAACTGTGCCAAGGGGCTGTTTTGCCCACCTAAAGTGATTAGCGACTATTCTAATAGGTTGTTTTCCCATCGAAGGTGACTAGCGATAATTCCAACGGCTTGTTTTTCCACTCAAAGGTGGCTGGCAACCTTGTCCATGGGTTGTTTTACCCATTGAAGGTGCCTAGCGACCACACCAATAGGCTATTTTGCTAACTAAAGGCATGCAAATGGGTTATTTTGCCCACCGAAGGTGCCTAGTGACCATACTAATGGGCTATTTTGCCAACTAAAGGCATGTAAACGAGTTGTTTTCCCACCGAAGGTGACTACTGACCATTCCATCGAGCTCTTTTCCCATTGAAGGTGACTAGCGATCGTTCCAGTGGGCTATTTTCCCATCGAACTGCATAACTGCCTATTTTTCTACCAAAGGTGCCTAGTGAATGTGGCAAAGGGTTGTTTTGCCCATTATAGGTGCCTAGCTACCGTGCCAACGAGCTCTTTCAAACACCCAAGGTGCCTAACGAGCAAGTTTTCCCACTGAGTGTGCCTAGCAACCATGCCAACGGGTTGTTTTGCTCATCAAAGGTGACTAGCGACCGTTCCAACGGGTTGTTTTCCCATTGAGGCTGACTAGCGATTGTGCCAACAAGATGTTTCCCCACCGAAGGTGGCTAGCGACCATTCCAATAATCTATTTTCCACCTAAGTTGACTGGCGACGATAATTCCAATGGGATGTTTTCCCACTGAAGGTTCCTAATGGGTTGTTTTTCTAATTGACGTTGCCTAGCGACCGTCCCAACAGGTTGTTTTGCCCACTGTAGGTGCCTAGTGGCGGTGCCAACAGGCTTATTTACCAATCGAAGGCATCCAAACCCATTGAAGGTTTTTTCCCACCAAAGCTGCGTAGCAACCACATAAACGGACTCTTTGCCCACCGAAGGTGTACAAATGGGCCATTCTTCCCACCAACTATGCCCAGTGATCGTGCCAACAGAATGTTTTACCAGCTAAAGGTGCCCAAAGGGCTATTTTTCCCACCAAAAGTGCCTAACGATAGTACCAATGGTCTGTTTTGCCCTCCAAAAGTGTGCCAACGGGTGTTTTTCCACAAATGTGCCTGGTAACTGTGCCAATAGACTTTTTTTCCCAGCAAAGGTGTGACAACAGGCTTTTTGCCCACTGAATTTGCCTATTGTCCATGCCAATGGGTTGCTTTACCCATCGAAGATGCCCAACGGGCTTTTTTTCCCACCGAGGGTGCCTAGCAATTGTGCTAAAAGGTTGTTTTTTTTGCTGAAGTTTTCCCACCAAAGATGCCTAGCAACCATGTCAATGGGTTGTTTTGTCCACTGAAGGTGCCCAATAGGCTACTTTTCCCACCAAATGCACCTAGCCAACATGTCAATGGGTTGTTTTGCCCATCAAAGGTGCCCAATGGGCTGTTTTGTCCACTAAAGGTGCGTAACGACCATGTCAACGAGTTGTTTTGCCTATCGATGGTAACTAGCGACTGTGCCAAAGGACTATTTTGCCCATCGAAGGTGTGCCAACGGGCTATTTTTACATCAAATGTGCCTAGAGACCATGCCAATGGACTATTTTGTCCATGAAGTTGCCCAATCGGTAGCTTTTCCCACCAAAGGCACCTACCCAACTTGCTAAAGGGCTGTTTTACCCACTGAAGGTGCCGAACGACCATGCCATCGGGTTGTTTTGCCCACCTAGGGTGTCTTGTGACTGTGCCAACAGGTTGCTTTGCCCTCTAGAGGTGCCTAGTGATCATGCCAACGTGCTCTTTTGCCCACTGAGGGTGCCTAGCGACCGTGTCAACTGACTGTTTTACCCACCAAGGGTGCCTAGCAATCGTGCCAAAGAGCCATTTTGCCCACCAAAGGTTCCTGGCAATTGTTCCAATGGGCTCTTTTACCCACTGAACGTGCCCAATGGGAATTTTTACCTATCGATGGTGCTTAGCGACGTGCAAATAGATTTTTTTGGCCACTGAACGTGTGCCAACGTGTCCTAATGGGAATTTTTACCTACCGATGGTGCTTAGAGACATGCCAACAGATTTTTTTGACCACCGAATATGGGCCAACGTGTTGTTTTTCCTATCAAAGCTACATATGACCATTCGAACGGACTGTTTTGCTTGCCGAAGGGGCCCAACGTGTTGTTTTTACCAACATAGGCACCTAGTGACCATGTCAATGAGCTGTTTTGCCCACCAAAGGTCCTAACGACTATGCCAACGAGCTCTTTTACCTATCAAAATTTCCCAACAGGTAGTTTTGCCCATCGAAACTGCCTAGCGACTATGCCAACGGGCTATTTTTCCCATCAAAGGTACCTAGTGAATGTGCCAATGGGTACTTTTGCCCACCGAGGGTGCCTATCGAACGTGCCAACGGGTTGTTTTGCTCACTAAAGGTGCCTAGTGACTGTGCCAATGGGTTGTTTTGCCTACGTAAGGTGCCCAATGGGTTGTTTTGCCCATCAATAATGCCTGGCGACCATACCAACGAGCTGTTTTGCCCACCAAAGGTGTGCCAATTGCCTGTTTTATCTACCAAAGCCATTGGGACCTTTTTTCCACCTAATGTGCCTAGTGACAATACCAACGGATTATTTAACCCATAGAAGGTGTGCCAACGGGCTATTTTTCCTAGTGAATGTGCCTATCGACCGTGTCAAGAGGTTATTTTTTTCTCTCCATTGTGCCTAGCGACGGTAGTAATGGACTGTTTTCCCACCATAGGCGTGCCAATAGTTTGTTTTTCCCATCAAGCGTGCTTAATGATCATGTAAATGGGTTATTTTACCCACCGAAGGTGCCTAAAGGGTTGTTTTCTCACTGAAGGTGCCTAGCAACCATACCAATGGGTTGTTTTGCCCACCGAGTGTGCCTAAAGAGCTTGCCAAAAAGTTGTTTTATTTACCCAAGGTGCCTAGCAACCATGCCAATGGGCTATTTTGCCCATCAAAGGTACTCAATAGGTTGTTTTGCCCACCTAAGGTGCCTAGTGACCATTCCAACGGGTTATTTTTCCTTCTGATGGTAATTAGCGACTGTGCCAATAAACTATTTTGCCTATCGAAGATGTGCCAATGGGCAATTTTTGCCATCGAAGGTGCCTAGCGACAGTGCCAATGAACTATTTTGCTCATCAAAGCAGTGCCAATGGGCTATTTTTACAACCGAGGGCGCCTGGCCACCATGCCAGCAAGCTGTTTTGCCATCCGAGGGTGCCTAGTGACTGTGTTAACTAGCTATTTTGCCTGCCGAGGGTGCCAAGTGATCATGCAATAGGCTATTTTGCCCAACAATGGTGCCTAACGATCGTTCCAAAGGGCTGTTTTACCCACCGAAGGTGCTAAATAGGTTTTTTTACCTATCGATGGTGCTTAGTGACCGTGCCAACGGACTGTTTTGCCCACCAAAACAGGCTGTTTTTCCCATCGAAGCTGCCAAGCGACCATTGCAACGGGCTGTTTTGCTCGCCGAAGGTGCCCAACATGTTGTTTTTCTCAATGAAGCAGTCTAGTGGCAATGTCAACTGGCTGTTTGTCCCATCAAAGGTGCCTAACGACCATGCCAACGAGCTCTGTTACAGACCCAAGGTGCCTAATAGATTGTTTTGCCCACCGATGGTGCCTAACGACCATTCCAACGAGCTGTTTTACCCACTAAATGTGCCCAATAAGCTTTTAATCCCACAAAGATGCCTAGCAACCATACCAACAGTTTGTTTTGCCCACCGAATGTGTGCTAGCTGGTTGTTTTGCCAACTAAGGGTGTGCCAACGAGTAGTTTTTTTCACCAAATGTGCCTAGTGACCGTGCCAACGGACTGTTGTGCCCATTGAAGGTGTGCTAATGGGATGTTTCTCCCACTCAAGTTGCCTGGAGACCTGGGCGATGGGATGTTTTGCCCACCAAAGGTGACTAGCGACCATTCCAACAGGCTCTATCCCCATCAAAGGTGACTAGAGAGCATTCCAACAGGTTGTTTTTCCACCGAAGATGCCCAACCAGCTATTTTTTCACCAAAGCAAACTTGCCAAAGAGCTATTTTATCCACTGTAGGTGTCTAACTACTGTGGAAAGGGGCTTTTCTAAGCACCGAAGGTGCCCAACGGGGATTTTTCCCATTGAGGGCATCTAGGAACCATGCCAAAAAGTTGTTTTGCCGGCCAAACCTAACCAATTGGTTGTTTTTCCCATCAAAGATGCCTAGTGGCTGTGCCAACAACCTATTTTACCTACCGAAGGTGCCTAGTGATCATGCCAATGGACTGTTTTGCCCACTAAAGGTGCCTAACAACCATGTCAATGGGTTGTTTTACCTATCGATGGTAACTAGCAACCATGTCAAAGGACTGTTTTGACCATCAAAGGTGTGCCAACGGGCTAATTTTACCACGGAATATGCCTAGCAACCGTGCCAATGGGCTGTTTTGCCCCACCGAAGGTGCCCAATGGGCTGCTTTTCCCACCAAATGCACCTAGCCAACTTACCAACGGGCTATTTTCCCCATCGAAGGTGCCTAGTGACTGTGCCATCGAGTTGTTTGCCCACCGAGGGTGACTAGCGGCTATGCCAATGAGCTATTTTTCCCATCGAGGGTTCCTAATGACCGTGCCAACTAGCTGTTTTGCCTATTGAGGGTGCCTAGCGACTGTGCCATTATGCTATTTTGCCCACCGAAGGTGTTTAGCAATCGTTCCAACAGGTTGTTTTACCCACTGAAGGTGCCCAAAAGGACTCTTTACCTACCGATGGTGCTTAGCAACCATGCTAACGGAATGTTTTTGCCCACCAAATGTGCGCCAACAGGCTGTTTTTTGGCCGAAGGTTCTTAGCGACATTGTCAACTGGTCGTTTTAGTCCCTAAAGTTGCCAAATGGGTAGTTTTTCTCACCAAAGTTACATAGCAACAGTGCCAACTGACTATTTTATGCACCAAAGTTGGCCAACTGGCTGTTTTTCCCACCAACAGTGCCTAGCGACCATGACAACGGGTTGTTTTTCCCATCGAAGGTCCCTAGCGATCGTGCCAATAGATTGTTTTACCCACCGAAGGTACCCAACGGGCTGTTTTTCCCACCGAGAGTGGCTAGAAACAATGCCAATGGGCTATTTTACCCACTGCAGGCGCCTAGCGACTGTGTCAACTTGCTATTTTTCCATCGAAGGTTCCTAGCGATGGTGTCAACGAGTTGTTTCACTCCCATCGAGGGTGACTAAAAACAGTGCCAGTCGGCTGTTTTGCCCATTAAAGGTGCCTAGCAACTGTGCCAACAAGTTTTTTTTCTAGCTAAGGTTCCTAGCGATGGTGCCAACTGGTTGTTTTACTCCCCAATGTTGTCCAACGAGCTGTTTCTCTCACCAAAGTTGCCTAACAACTGTGCCAACGGACTGTTTTACCTTCCCAAGTTGCCAACCGGCTATTTTTCTGACCAAAGATGCTTAGCGACCATGCCAAAGGGTTGTTTTGCCTATTAAAAATGCCTAGCGACCATGCCAATAGACTATTTTACCCACCGAAGCTACCAAACGGGTTGATTTTCCACCGACGGTGGCTGGAAACTGTGCCAACAGGCTATTTTTCACACCAAAGGTGCCTTGTGACCGTGCCAATAGATTGTTTTTCCATCGAAGGTTCCTAACGACGGTGCCAATAGATTGTTTTACTTACCAAAGTTACCTAACGGGTTGTTTTTCCAGCCAAAGTTGCCAATGGACTATTTTACCCATTGAAGTTGCCAACGGACTATTTTTCCATCAAAGGTTCCTTATGATGGTGTCAACGGGTTGTTTCACTCCCCAAAGTTGCCCAATGGGCTGCTTTTCCCACCATAGTTGCCTAGCAATCATGCCAATGGACTGTTTTACACACCGAAGTTTCCTAACTAGTTATTTTTCTCATCAAAGGTGACTAGCGACCATGCCAACAGGTTGTTTTCCCATCAACAGTGCCTAGCAACCATGCCAACATACTTTTCTGCCCACCGAAGGTGCCTAACAAGTTGTTTTCCCTCCGAGGGTGGCTAGAAACGGTGCCAATGGGCTATTTTACCCACCGAAGATGCCTAGCGACTCTGCCAATGGGCTATTTTTCAACCGAAGGTTTCTAACGACAATATCAATGGATTGTTTAACCCACCAAAGTTGCCCAACTGGCTATTTTTCTCACCAAAGGAGCCTAGCGACCATATTAACGGGTTGTTTTTTCCATCGAAGGTGCCTAATGCCCAGGACAACGGACTGTTTTACCCACCAAAGTTTCCCAATGGGTTGTTTTTTCCACTAAAGGTGGCTAGAAACAGTGCCAATAGGCTATTTTACCCACCGAAGGTGCCTAGCAACTGCGTCAACAGGTTGTTTTTCCACCGAAGGTTCCTAGCGACGGTGCCAACTGGTTGTTTTACTTGCGAAAGTTGCCTAACAGGACGTTTTTCCCACCAAAGTTGCGTAGCAACCGTGCCAATAGATTGTTTTACCCACCAAAGTCGCCCAAATGGTTGTTTTCCTCATCAAAGGTGCCTAGCGACCATGCCAATGAGTTGTTTTGCCCATCGAAGGTGCTTAGCGACAATGCCAATGAACTGTTTTATCCATCAAAGGTGCCCAACGGGCTGTTTCTCGCACCAAACGTGGCTAGAAATAGTGCAAATAGGTTATTTTACCCACTAAAGATGCCTGACGACTGTGTCAACAAGTTATTTTTCCACTGAAGATTCCTAGAGACAATGCAAACGGGTTGTTTTACTCACGAAACTTACCCAACAAGACGTTTTCCCACTAAAGCTACATAGCAACCGTACCAACAAATTGTTTTACCTACCGAAGTTTCCTAATTGGCTGTTTTTCTCAACAAAGGTTCCTAGCTACCATGCCAATAGGTTGTTTTACCCATCGAAGGTGCCTGGCGATTGTGCCAACGGACTGTTTTACCCATCGAAGGTGCCCAACGGGCTGTTTTTTCCACCAAAGGTGGCTAGAAACAGTGCCAATGGGCTATTTTGCCCACTGAAGATGCCTAGCGACTGTACCATCGGGTTGTTTTTCCACCGAAGGTTCCTAGAGACGATGCCAATGCGTTGTTTCACTCGCCAAAGTTGCCCAACGGGCTATTTTTTCCACCAAAGTTGCCTAGTAATCATGCTAACAAACTATTTTACCCACCGAAGTTGCCCAACTAGCTATTTTTCTCACCAAAGGTGCCTAGCGACCATGCCAATGGGTTCATTTTCCCATCAAAGGTACCTAATGATCGTGCCAACGGACTATTTTACCCACCAAAGGTGCCCAACGAGCTATTTTCCCACCGAGGATGGCTAGAAACAGTGCCAACAGGCTATTTTGCCCATTGAAGTTGCCTATCGTCCATGCCAATGGGTTGGTTTGCCCATCGAAGGTGCCCAACGGACTTTTTTCGCACCGAGGGTGCGTAGCAATTGTGCCAAAAGGTTGTTTTGCTTGCCGAATGTGCTTAGCGACTGTGTCAATGGGCTGTTTTACCCATCGAAGGTGGCCAATAGGTTGTTTTGCCCACTAAAGGTGTGCCAAAGGCCTGTTTTTCCCACCGAAGCCAATGGGTCCTTTTTTCCTCATGATGTGCCTAGTGATCGTGCTAACGGACTGTTTTGCCCACCGACGGTATGCCAACGGGTTGTTTTTCCCACAGAAGCTGCCTGGCGATCATGTCAAGAGGCTTTTTTACCCACCGAAGGTACGCCAACGTGCTATTTTTTTGCCAAATATGCCTAGCAATGGTGGCAATGAACTATTTTTCCATAAAAGGTGTGCAACGTGTTGTTTTTCCCATCAAAGGTGCTTAGCGACTGTGTCAATAGGCGATTTTACCCTCTGAAGGTGCCCAACAAGTTATTTTCCCACCGAAGGTGCCTAGCGAGCATGCCAATGGGTTGTTTTACCCTCTTAGGGTGCCTAAATACCTTTTCAAAAGATTGTTTTACTCGTCAGAAGTGCCTAGCGACCGTGCAATGGGCTATTTTGCCCACCGAAGGTACCTAATGGGTTGTTTTGCCCACCGAAGGTGCCTAGCGACCATGCCAATGAGTTGTTTTACCTACCGATGGTAACTAGTGACCGTGCCAACGAACTCTTTTACCTATAGAAGGTGTGCCAAAGGGCTATTTTTACCACCGAAGGTGCCTAGTGACTGTGCGAACGAGCGAAGATGTGCCAACGGGCTATTTTACCATCGAGAGTGCCTACTAACTGTGCTAAACGAGTTGTTTTGCCCTCTAGAGGTGTATAACGATTGCGCCATCGGACTGTTTTGCCCGGCCAAGATGCATAGCGACTGAACCAATGAGCTGTTTTGCCCACCGAAGGTGTGTAGTGACCGTGTCAACTAGCTGTTTTACCCATCGAGGGTGCCCAGCGACCTCGCGAACGGGCTGTTTTTCCCAGTGAAGGTGCCTAGCGATTGTTCTCACAGGCTGTTTACCCACCAAAGGTGCCAACGAGTTTTTTGCCTATCGATGGTGCTTAGCGACTATGTTGACAGACTGTTTTGCCCACCAAATGTGTGCCAATAGGCGATTTTTTCCATCAAAGCCGTCAGTGACTATTGCAATAGGCTGTTTTGCACGTCGATAGTGCCCAACATGCTATTTTTCCCAACGAATGCAGCCTATGACCGTGCCAATTGGCTGCTTTGCCCACTAAAGGTGCCTAACGACTATGTCAACGAGCTCTTCTGTATATCAAAGGTGCCCAACAGGTTTTTTTAGCCATCGATGGTGTCCAACGACCATGGTAACGAGCTGTTTTACCCACCGAACGTGCAGAGTAAGCTGTTTTTCCTACCAAAGACGCCTAGTAATTGTACCAACGGTCTGCTCTTCCTACCAAAGGTGTGCCAATGGGTTATTTTGCCAACTGAGGGTGCACTAACGGGTCATTTTTTCCACTGAATGTGCCTAGTAATCATACTAATGGGTTGTTTTGTCCTTGGAAGTTGCCTAGAGACCATACGAATGGGCTATTTTACCCACCGAATGTGCGTAATGAACTGTTTTTCCCACCAAGGGGCCTAGCGACCATGCGAACTGAATGTTTTGCCGATCTAAAGTGCCTAGTGACCGTGTTAATGGGCTGTTTTACCCACCGAAGGTGCCCAACGGGCCGTTTTTCCCACCGAGGGTGGCTAGAAACACTGCCAACGGACTATTTTTCCCACCGAAGGTGCCTAGCGACTGTATCAATGAGTCATTTTTCTATCAAATGTAGCAAGTGACTGTGTCAATAGACCGTATTGCCGACCGAAGTTATGCCAATGGGTTGTTTTCACACCGAAGGTACCTAATGAACATACCAGCGTGCTATTTTGCCCATCGTAGGTGCCTAGTGACTGTGCCAACGGACTTTTTTGCTAATCGAAAGCATGCAAATGTGTTGGTTTGCCTAACAAATGTGCACCAAAGCACTATTTTTTCCACCAAATGTGCCTAGCAACCATGTGACTAGATTGTTTTATCCAGCAAAGGAGTTCCAACTGGTTGTTTTCCCTACCAAATGCCCAACAATCGAGCCAATGGGCTATTTTGCCAACACAAGGTGTCTAGCTATCGTGTCAATGGGCTATTTTGCCTACCTAAGGCTCATAGCCACTGAGTCAAAGGGTTGTTTTCCCATCGAGGTTGATTAGTGATCGGGCCAATGGGCTGTTTTGCCCACCCAAGGTGCATAGTGACCGAATCAACGAGCTATTTTGCCCCCACCAAGGGTGCCTAGTGACCATGCCAACAGGCTGTTTTGCCTACCGAAGGAGCCTAGCGATCGTGGCAATGGGCGTTTTGCCCACCAAAGGTGCCCAACAGGTTGTTTTCCCCACCAATGGTGCCTAGCGACCATGCCAACAGGCTGTTTTACCCACCGAAGGGTCCTCACAATTATGCCAACAGGCTACTTTGCTTGCCAAATGTGCCTAATAAGTTGTTTTTCCCACCGAAGGGGCTTGGTGACCTTGCTAATGGGATGTTTTACCCATCGAAGGTGCCTAGCGACCATGTCAATGAGCTGTTTTGCCCACCAAAGGTGCCCAACTGATCGTTTTTCCCACCGATGGTGGCCAGAAATAGTGCCAACGAGTTATTTTTCCCACCGAAGGTGCCTAGCAACCATGCCAACGAGTCATTTTTCTACCAAATGTGCCTACTGACCGTGTCAACTGACTATATTGCCCATCGAAGATGTGCCAACGGGCTATTTTTCTTCCAAAGGTGCCTTGTGTCCTTGCCAAAGGGCTGTTGTACCCATTGAAGGTGCCCAACGGGTTGTTTTTGCCACCGACGATGGCTAGGAATCGTGCAAACAGGCTATTTTGCCCACCTAAGGTGACTAGAATTTGTTCAAATGGGTTGTTTTCCCACTGAAGGTGACTAGTGACTATTCCAATTGCTTTTTTTTCCATCAAAGGTGGCTAACAACTGTGCCAATGGGCTATTTTGCACACCGAAGGTGTGCAATGGGCTATTTTGCTAACCGAAGGCCTAGAAACGTGTTGTTTGCCCACTAAAGGTGACTAGCGACCGTTCCAACGGGCTGTTTTCACTCCAAAGGTGACTAGCGACCATTCCAATACGTTGTTTTCACACGGAAGGTGGCTAGTGACCTACTGATGGGATGTTTTGCCCAACAAAGGTGCGAAGCGATCATGCCAACGGGCTTTTTACCAATCAAAGGCATGCAAACGTGCTGTTTTGTACAACAAAGGTGCGCCAATGCACTTTTTTTACCAAACGTGCCCAATGACCATGCGAACGAACTATTTTGCCCACCGAAGATGTTCCAACTGGTTGTTTTTCCCACCAAATGTCTAGCGACTGGGCTAATAGGCTATTTTTCTAACCCAAGGTTCCTAGCGATCGTGTCAATTGGTTGTTTTTCCCACCGAGGGTTCCTAGGAAACGTGCCAAAAGGTTGTTTTGCCTGCTGAAGCTGCCAAACTGGCTATTTTTCTCATAGAAGATACCTAGTGATCGTGCCAACAGGCTGTTTTACCCACCGAAGGTTCCTAGTGACCGTGCTAATAGGCTGTTTTACCCACCAAAGGTGCCTAACGACCATGTCAACGGGTTGTTTTGCGTACCGATGGAAACAAGCGACCATGTCAAAGGACTATTTTTCCCATCAAAAGTGTGCCAACGGGCTAATTTTACCACCGAATGCTCCTATCAACCATGCCAACGAGTTTTTTTGCCCACCGAAGGTGCCCAATGGGCTACTTTTCCCCATCGAAGGCACCTAGCTAACTTGTCAACGGGCTGTTTTGCCCACCGAAGGTCCCTAGCGACCATGCCATCGGGTTGTTTTGCCCACCAAGGGTGATTAGCGACCGTACCATCGGGCTATTTTGCCCATCGAAGGTGCTTAGCAATCGTTCCAACGGGCTGTTTTTCCACCAAAGATTCCTAGTGACAGTGCCAACAAGTTGTTTTACTCCCTAAAGTTGCCCAATAGGCTATTTTTCCACCATAGTTGCCTAGCAACCGTTCCAGCGGTCTATTAAGTTGCCCAACTAGCTGCCTTTCTCACCAATGGTGCCTAGCGACCATGCCAACGGGTTGTTTGCCTATCCAAGAAGCCTAACGACTATGCCAACGGACTGTTTTACCTACCAAATGTGCCCAATGTGCACCGAGAGTGGTTGAAAATAGTGCCAACGAGCTATTTTGACCCCTGAAAGTTTCTAACCACCGTGCCAACAGGCTATTTTTCTATTGAAGGTTCCTAGCGACGGTGCCAATGGGTTGTTTTACTCCCCAAAGATGCCCTATGGGCCGTTTTTCACACCATAGTTGCCTAGCAATTGTGCCAACGAATTGCTTTACCCATCAAAGCTGCCCAATTGGTTCTTTTCCTCACCAAAGGTGCTTAGCAACCACGGCAACAGGTTCCTTTGCCCATCGAAGGTGCTTAGCGACTGTACCAACGAACTGTTTTACCCACTGTAGGTGGCCATCAGGCTATTTTTCCCACTGAAGGTGGCTAGAAACATTGCCAATGGGCTATTTTACCCACCGAAGGTAACTACTGACCTTGTGAATGGGCTGTTTTTACATCGAAGGTTCATAGCAACAATGCCAAGGGGTTGTTTTACTTACCAATGTTACCCAATGGGACGTTTTTCCCACCAAATTTGCATAGCAACATGCTAACGGATTGTTTTACCCACCGAAGTTGCCCAGCCGGATGTTTTTCTCATCAAAGGTGCCTATCAACTATGCCAACGAGTTGTTTTGCCCATTGAAGGTGTATAACGACTACGCCAACTGACTGTTTTACCCATCGAAGGTTCCCAACAGACTATGTTTCCCATCGATGGTGGCTAGAAACAGTGCCAATGAGCTATTTTGCCCACCGAAGATGCCTAGTAACCATGCCTAGCGACAATGCCAACGGGTTGTTCTACTCCCCAAAGTTCCCCAACGGGCCATTTCTCTCTCCAAAGTTGCTTAGCAATCGTGCCAACGGACTGTTTTACGCACTGAAGTTGCCTAAATGGCTGTTTTTCTCACCAAAGATGCCTAGCAACCATGCCACGGGTTGTTTGGCCCATCGAACGTGCCTAGCGATCATGCTAACAAACTGTTTTATCCGCCGAAGATGCCAAACATGTTGTTTTTCCACTTAGGGTGCCTATAAACCATGCCAACGGGCTATTTTTTCCACCAAAGATGCCTAGCAACCGTGATGATTGGTTGTTTCTCCATCGAAGGTTCCTAGCGACCGTACCAATGAGTTGTTTCACTCCCTGAAGTTACCCAATGAGCTGTTTTTCCACTATAGTTGCCTAGCGACCATGCCGACAGGTTGTGTTGCCCATCAAAGTTTCCCAACGAGCCATTTTTCCAACCAAAGTAACCAAAGAACTCTTTTACCCACTGAAGTTGCCCAACTAGATGTTTTTATCACCAAAGGTGCCTAGCGACCATGCCAAGTGGTTCTTTTACTAATCAGAGGTGCCTAGCGATCCTACCAATGGACTGTTTTACCTAATGAAGGTGCCCAAAAGGTTGTTTTTCTCATTAAGAGTGGCTATAAATAGTGCCAACGAGCTATTTTGCCAACTGAAGTTTGCTAGCGGCTGTGCCATCGGGTTGTCTTTTCACCGAAGGTTCCTAATGACGATGCCAACGGGCTGTTTTTCACACCAAAGTTGCCTAGCAATCGTGTCAATGGACTGTTTTGCCCAACTGGCTATTTTTCTCATCAAAGGTACCTAGCGACAATGCCAACGACTTGTTTTGCCCATCAAAAGGTGCCTAGTGACTATGTCAATTGACTGTTCTACCCATCTATAGTGCCCAACAGGTTGTTTTTCCCACCGAGGGTGGCTAGAAACAGTGCCAATGGGCTATTTTGCTCACTGAAGTGCCTAACGGTTATGCCATCGAGTTGTTTTTTCACCGAAGGTTCCTAAAAATGATGCCAACTGGTTGTTTTACTCGCCAAAGTTACCCAACGGGCTGTTTTTCCCATCAAAGTTGCCTAGCAACTATGCCAACAGATTGTTTTACCCACCGAAGTTGACAAACTGGCTGTTTTTCTCAAGAAAGGTGCCTAGCGACCATGCCAATGGGTTGTTTTTCCCATCGAAGGTGCCTAACGGGTTGTTTTCCCACCAAGGGAGGCTAGAAACCATGCCAAAGGGCTATTTTGACCACCGAAGGTCGTAAGCGACCCTATCAATAGGCTATTTTCCACCAAAGTTTCCTAGCGATGGTGCCAATAGGTTGTTTTACTCACCAAAGTTACCCAACGGGCCATTTTTACCACTAAAATTGCCCATCAACCTTGCCAACGGGCTGCTTTGCTCACTGAGGGTGCCTAGCAAAAGTGCCAACGGGCTATTTTTCCCAGTGAAGTTGCTTAGAGACCGTGGCAATGGGATGTTTTCCCTACCGAAGGTGACTAACGATCTTTCCAATGGGCTCTTTTCCCACCAAAGTTGATT
>JAOTJB010321367.1:0-14404 GCA_027123815.1 Erythroxylum minutifolium | reverse complement strand
AACAATAACAATAAAAAAGAAAATGGAAGAATAAAATAATATAAGTTTAATAGGGCTAATCCTTTTCTAGACAAAATAAAAAGGAAAACATAATAGATAAAGAAAATAGAAAATAGAAACTGCCTTGTCAAACTTCTTTAGATTCTTGGACGATTTGAGTTATTATATAAGATAAATAGTCTAATATATCGTCATATCTCTGGTTCTACTTTATCTCTAACTTGGGATCCATTTAGGTGAAAGGAATGTTAGACTCTCAAGTTTTGTTGGGCACTCTTTTTTGGTAGCTAAAGCATCTGGCTATTAAGGAGTCGGTGACAATATAGTGGCTCAAGTGGGTAGAGGTGCCACCAAAAATTCCAATTGTCCTTTTATATGGTGAGTATCTCCACCATCTATCAATCATATGCCTATAATTGTGCCATTCACTTTACAGGATCTTGTTGTCCTTCTCTGATAGTCTAATATGCTCCCATAATCTGACCCATGTATCTCTCCACTCGGGTAATCTTGAGCTAGTCCTTATATGGAGGTATGGAATGCTAACTAAGGGTACTTATGCTATCTGAGGATTTCTATTGATAATTGATCGTGGTTTTCTGATGTGCGTAAGTTCTAATTAATAACCTCGATAATCTGCAAGCGTACGGGTTATTCGTGTAGTACCTAAAGTATCGATCCCACAAGGAGGGATAATTTAATCCTAAATTCTAAGGCTAAAACAATTCATAGTAGTTCAAAATGTAACAAAACTAAGGTAAGAATTTAATCCAATCACACAACTCAATTCCAGGAATCAATTATGAAAATATTAACAAAGTAGCAGTTGCAACACACACTCAAGAATCAACCTAAAGGAACTGTCAATTAAGAGAAAGGGGAATTTTTACCTATCTTTAATCCTAACCTAATCGATTATAAATTATCAGATTATTGGTCTTAGACGATCTTAGGGTTAATTACTCTCTCAAGTTATAACCATTAACCCTAAATTATAAACCCTAATTAGCTTATGGAAAATTGCAATTTCTCAATTAACAATCTATCCAAAATCCTAATTAGATCTGAAGTTGTCTAATAAACTATCAGGAACCTATGCGAGATCTCTCTTCACACAATTACCGATTTGATTAATTTCTCGTTCTTATTAAATCAACTATCTCTCGTTAGCCTAATTTAATTATTTTTCATTCGAGTCACCCTCTCAGTCTATTATCAAATTATGTAATCATAGAAATCAATCACAATAAATCCAATAAACATAAAACAATCAGATTTTATTAAATTAAAGATAAAAAACCTGAAGGTGAGTATAGAACATCTCAAAATTTACAAATCCTATCACCAAACTACTATTCCTAATTCTATACAATAATAAAAAAGGAAAATAATGGGAAATACGTTCTTGGATGGAGACGGAAGGTAACAACATCTGGAAACTCCAAATCCTAGAAGTACATCGATGTCAACTTCTTCTCCACTTCTCTCTTTCTTCTTCTCATTCTCAATCTTTCGATGAACTTTCTCTAGGGTTTCTCTTCAAAGTGGCTGCTGCAAAAGCTTCTTTCTGTTCTTGTTATATTTATGTTCTTTTATGTTTAGGGTAGAACTAGAGTTTTTTTTGGAGTCCGAAAAAATCCCTCAAAATGCAATGTTTGGGAGTGGTTGCTTGTCTACATGATGCTAGCCACGATCGTAACCCCGTAGGCCACAATCGCGACCTACATCTAAGCCTTCTATCACGATCGTGACCTGTTGTGCCATGATTATAGGCCATGTCCTGGGCTTTTATCACGATTGTGGCCAGTTGTGTTACAATCATGGGCTGTTGTTTGGGCTTGAATGTCTCCAAAACTTCTTCGTTCTTCGATGTTGACCCTGAAACATTAACAAATACATCAAAGTACTTCAAAAACATCATATTTAAGCTCAAAGGATTGTTCTAACCTATAAAACACTTAAAACATAAATAAATCACAAACTAATACAATTTTACCCTACACACATACTAAACAATCAAATAAATAGCTAAACACATATCAAACTATACCCTAAAATACGATGCATTTCATACCTATCAACATCCCAACACTTAAATGTTTGCTTGTCCTCAAGCAAACAAAACAATAAACAATACAAATCACAAAGCACAAAACACAAAACACACAATGCAACAAATGAAGCAATGGCTTCATCTTCACGAAATAGTTTAACTCTAAACACAATTATTCAAGTTGTTCCAAATTATTAACATGTGAAATCCACGTCTAAACACCTTAGACCCAATATACAAATAATCAAAATAGTAATGTTGAGTCTATTCACCCATATCATTTGCGTACACACATTGATAATCATTCAGTCAAAACAAAAGTGTAGCTATTCCTCCGTAGGTTTTCATGAAAAATCAGGCTACTAATAAGTTTGGTAGGTTTTTATTTGAAAACATTCTTTTTGTTGATTTTTTGAGGACACGAACTTAGTCTTTTTAGTGGAGGCAACATTTATGATGAATGTTAATCCAGTTGCTCAACTAAGTCATGTTGTTATTAAGCTACTTGGTTGCAATGTCATTATAGCCTTTTTGCACAAAGACACACATTTGTGATGTGTGTTGATCTGGTTACTTAGCTACATCACATTCTTAATTGGTTACTAGCTTTATTTATAACCTGAAGGCTAGCAGAATAGTTATTTTAGTGAAAATTTATACAAATTTCTTTTTAACACAAAATTTTGCCTACCTTATTGCTTTAGCTAATCATTCTCATAAAAATGTACCAATAATGCCACTTATTTGATTAGCCTAAAATTATAAATGAGTATGGAAAATTCCTAGGGTGAATTAACTAACATTGTATCCTAATTAACCAACATATTTAGTCTTAAGTAACTTAGGTCACTAATTTCACAAGCTAATAAATATTCAGAATCTAAAAGACTATGTTTAAGGCCAATTCTATCTGTTAAGTCCTAGCCATTGACGCATTCCCACAAACTATTCTGCTAAGTCCTAGCCAATTCTATCTGTTAAGTCATATCATGCACCCTAAACAAACTATCATACAATATGCGAAATTCACACTCAAGGTAAAAATACACAACCCTCTCTACACTTGAACAATATATTGTCGTTAATGTGAGAAGGGTACATAAACACACTAAGGGAAAATAAAACACAATATATGATAAATATAGGAAGAAAATGCTAATAAAAATGAAAAGAAAAGGGTTGTAACACGAAACCGTTTATGGTGATAAAGGTGGTGATGGTGATAGTGTTAAGACCAAATCTGCTTGACATCAAGAGTGTTTCCCTATGTTATAAGTGATTCAAGAGAGCAAAAGAATTAACAATCCAAACCATTCCAAATCATTCAAAGCTTATTCAAGAATTTAAAACAAACATAACTACACAACAATTTAAATCTAACTACTAAATGTGCTAATTTTTGGTCATTAGCTTGACCTTCATCCTTTAAAACCTAGCCAGGATCAATTATGAGCACCTTGCTTCCACCGTTTTTGTTTAAAATCAATTTTGTAGCTTGTGAGTAAGCTACAAATTGCGATCAGAAGGAAAATATTGATAAAAGTGTGAAAATAAAAAAAAAGCTCAGTAATGTCCTTTTTTCGAGTAAACTGTCAACAAAATAGGGAATAACAAAACTCCCAGAATCTTCCATGGAATCTATCAGTTTGCCATGTAAAAGGGTGAGTTGTTCTCTTCTTAGGCCTTCCTCAATCACCCTCATCTCCTCTTTTTCTTTAACTTCTTGAACAGAGACTTCCATAGCTTCAAAATTGATGTTCGTTGTCATCTTTTCTTCGTCCTCTCATCCCTTCAAAGATTCCAGCACATCAAATTTTTTGAATAAGTCACCCTCCTCTGGATTCATTAATACATCATTCATGTTGAATGTCACTCGGTCATCACTAATCTGAATGATGAGGTTCTCTTCATAGACATCTACCCTAGATTTTTTTATGTTCAAACATGGTATACCTAGATCTGGTGGATAATATGAAGAGTTTTCATCATTTTCTTCATTCTCTTTCTTGATTTCTTGGTCTTCTATAAGGTAGGGTTCAGCATGGTCTTCCATTGGTTCTTGTTCTTCCCCATTTCTAAATGTGATAGTCTCATATTGCTCTCATTGATATAATTCCATATTGCTCAGAGAGTCTTCCACACTTCTTTAATAAAAAGTCACAGGAAAGTTGTCTTAATTGAATCTCCAGGTTGTGAATAAAAGCAGCATGATTTTCTGTTACTTGATCAATTTGCTCTTCCAATCTCTTCTGGTTCTCTTCCACATCTGTTAGCTTATCCATGATTTTTTCCAATTTGGAATCCCATGAAGTGGACTCATCTTACTGAAATTCAAATAGGTCTTGATGTCCTAAATGAGTCCTTACATTGTTGGACTAATAGAAATTTGGGAGGTTCTACCACCCCAAAGTGTACATATTCTAGTAAGGATCGTTATTTCCCTAACCATATTGTGCCTCATTATAGTTCGCAAAAGTTCCTTGCTCCCTATAATATCTATCCTCCATCATTGTTCTTTCCGTTTCTTCTTAGCATCTAGCTCTTAAGATGTCTCTTTCTCACTCTAAGATGTCTTAATGTATTTCTACTTTATGCCCCAAACTTCTTTATCTATTTTTTTCTTTTTAGAAAAACAAAAGATAGTGAAGAAGCCTTAGACTAAAGAACTAGACTAATTACCTCCCTGGCAATGATGCCAAAAACTTGATTGTGGTTTTTCAATGTGTGTAAGTTCTAATTAATAACCTCGATAATTTGCAATTTTAGGAGTTGTTCACGTAGTACCTAAGGTGTCGATCTGACTAGAAGGAACAATTTAATCCTAAAATCTAAAGCTAAAACAATTCACGGTAATTCAAAATGTAACAAAACTAAAGCAAGAATTTAATTCAATCACGCAACTCAATTCGACGAATCAATTACGAAAATATTAAAAAAAGTAGCAGTTGCAACACGTACTCAAGAATCAACCTAAAGGAACTATTAATTTAGAGAAAGGGGAATTTTTAACTATCTTTAACGCTAACCTAATTGATTATGAATTATCGAATTATTGGTCTTAGATGATCCTAGGGTTGATTACTCTCTCTCTCTCGAGTTATAACCATTAACCTTAAATTATAAACCCTAATTAGATTATAAAAATTTGCAATTTCTCAGTTAACAATCTATCTAAAACCCTTATTAGAACTAAAGTTGTCTAATAAACTATCAAGAGCCTATGTGATATCTGTCTTCACACAATTACCGATTTAATTAATTTCTCGTTTTTATTAAATCACCTAACTCTTGTTAGCCTAATTTAATTATTTTTTGTTCGATTCACCCTCTCAGTCTATTACTGAATTACGCAATCATAGAAATCAATCATAACAAATCCAATAAACATAAAACAATCAAATTTTATTAAATCGAAGATAAAAAACTTGAAGGTGATTATAGAACATCTCAACATTCACAAATCTTATCATCAAACTGCTATTCCTAATTCTATACAATAATAAAAATGGAAAATAACAGGAAATACGATCTTTGATGGAGACAGGAGGCAACAATGTCAGGAAACTCCAAATCCAAGAAGTACGTTGATGTCGACTTTTTCTCCACTTCTCTCTTCCTTCTTCTTTTTCTCAATCTTTCGATGAACTCTCTCTAGGGTTTCTTTTCAAAGTGGTTGATGCAACAGCTTCTTCTTTCTGTTCTTCTTGTTCTATTTATGTTCTTTTATGTTTAGGGTTGAGATAGGGGTTTTCAGGGGTTCGAAAGGTCTAAAAGATCCCTCAAAATGTAAGGTTTGGGAGTGGTTGCGCGTCTGCCCAACGTAGGCCACTATTGTGGCCTACATCTAAGCCTTCTGTCATGATCGTGGCCTATTGTACCACGATTGTGGCTTATTTTTCCATGATCATAGGTTGTTGTTTGGGCCTAAATGTCTCTGAAACTTCTCTATTCTTCGATGTTGACCCTAAAACACTAACAAACACATCAAGGTACCTCACAAACCTCATATTTAAGTTCAAAGAATTGTTCTAACCTATAAAACACTTAAAACACAAATAAATCATAAGCTAACACAATTATACCCTAAACACATACTAAACAATTGAATAAATGGCTAAAACATATCAAACTATACCCTAAAATATAAAGAATTTCACACCTATCAATAATCGAATGCTATTGGAGGGTGTGGGTGAGGATCCTTCCTGAATTACTACTCATAAATATTAGGGCGATCCCTTTCTACTTCATCTATAGCCATGCGCTCTTAAACTTCTGCTATAATATAAATTGGTCCCTATTGACTTAGCCTCTTGTGAACTTTCCCCATCACTGTTAGCACCTTGAGGATGATAGGCACCATTTAATATACTGATGTCATCCTATGTAGCTTTTTGAGTAGTCTTAAACTTAGATTAATCTGGTCTTGTATAAGCCTATATAGATAACTTCCTCTTTGTTTTTTTATGTTTGATGGTTGGAAAACTAGGTTAAGGAGTATCCGAGGTAGATGGAGATCCTCTTTATCATTTTTTGAGGTAAAATATAATTTTCTTGCCCACCAATGTAGTGTTATCTCCTTTATAAATGATAGTGTGGATAATTAATGTGTGCACATACTACAGGAGATCTTATCCATGACACTTTGGATCTTATTGGATCATAAATCCACTTCCTCCTAATGATATGCTACAATTTCTTCCTTTTAACTCCTATTGGAAAGCAAAATGATAATTTATCATACTCCTCCACAATGAAGTACTTCTTTAAATTGAAGCCCACACAAAGTCAAAACCTAATGTAGCTCATACCATGCATTTTCCTAAAAAGAATACAATATGTTGTCCATTTATTAGGTATAATTTCAATTCTTTATAGTAATGGTAGTGAGGAACTCTAGGGTCTATACTCTAGAGTTGGGTTCCTCGATTGGAAAAAAATTATCTTATCCACCAATGTTGATTAACTCTTGGACTCTTTGAGTAAGCCTGATCTAGTTAAGCACTACTTAATCGATGCTTCAACCTTAATTGCTCAAATCACGTAATGTGAGATGGCATTGTGAAGTTAAGTATAGGATGGGTAACAGGCATAGTTTGTGTAGAATTTGGTCATATATGTGGTTGTTGAAAACTACCTACACCTTTTACTTAGCACTTCCTATTCTCAACTTTGGTATGGTATATTAGAACTCATCATAATTATTTCCTGAAATATGATAATAATAAAAATTACCAAAAAGAAAGGAATAATATATATCAATTAATCCACACAAAAAATCATAGTAATGTAATCCCACTATTAATTAGTTACACATTCATATCTAAAACAAAATCAAATATAATAAACCTTAAATTAATCTATAACTGTAAGACATAATGGCATTAACAACCCAAAAGATCCAAATCAAACAAATAACCCTCCCTGATATCAATTAATTACATAAATTAAAATTAGTTTATCTAAAAACCCTAATTAAATCAATAAAATCCAAATAAAACAAATTAGCCCAATATAGTGCAATTAATAGTACATAAGGCCAATAAAAATTGCAAAACATGCAAAAAATTGAATAATTGCACATTTAATTCATATAAAACCAATTAGCAGCCCTAGGGATTCAAATTCACATGAATAAATCCAAAAATAGCTTGAAATCCCTAGAAAATTTGAACTTAATATGCAAAATTGCATAAGAATATTAATTAAACCTCCCAAACCCTTTTAATCATATGGGTAATCCTAAACAACTCTAGAGTAACCAAAACATTGATTGTTGCACCTTATTTTGCCAAAACTATTTATAAACTCAAGAATAATTGAAACAAAGCATAAAACATACGTTAAATTTATGAAATTAAAAAAAGGTTAGAATATGGTTTTTGCAAAAGGTATCAATGGATGAGGGTCACCTAAAAGAGAAAAATAGGAGAGAAAGTGAAAAATGGGACTCTTAGTAATAAGGTGCAATTTAAAGAGGATTTTGCTCAACATGAGCAACAAAGCAGTCATGTAGCTACCCTATTGAACAAATTATGGTTAATTTTACTAGACAAAGGAGTGTTGGGCTTTAATATGGGCATATATCTCAAACATGTTATAACACGATTTAACACAGTCTTAAATATAAGCATTTTTTAGGTCATATTAAGAAAATGTTATTCCTAACTCTGCCTCTAAATTCATGTGATCATGAGTTTGCTCATCCAAATCATACAAATTTAATTAAGTAGAACTCATTGTTATAAGACTAAACATATTCGGGTTAAAGCCACCTTAAGTTTGCTCAACAAGCCTAATAAAAAACAAAACTATATTTTATTCTTATAACAATGGAAGGCAATAATCATGTTCTCAGCATGTATTTAATATTTTAACGAGGAATTTAATTTTATTCATCTCATCAAACATAATATTGCATCTTAAATATCACACTTATAAAATATACAATTTAAGATACATAAGTTGCATACTTTGTTTATATGTTATATATACATACAATATATATGTATGGAAAATTTAAATTATAATAAACTCATTGATTCCTAAATGAATTAAATTCCTATTCCAAATAGAAAATTATTTTGATTTGAAAACAATTTTCAAATGCAATTAGAAACTATTTCCAATTATCTTAACTCATTTAAAAAAATTTAATTGAAAACATTTTACAATAAATTATGTTTTTTCCTTATTATAATTTAGAAAAAAACTCCTTTTTCAAAATTATATAAGTAACAAATTATAATCCAATTAGAAATATATTTCTAATATAATTAGAAATTACTATTTCTAGTCTCATTATAAATTGCTTTTTTCCTTAATTAGAAAGCTATCTTCTAATATTAAAAGGACACTACTTTCAAATTTAAATAAAACGCTTTTAAATTTAATTAAGAAAGTCATTTGTGTTATTTATTTAGAGATTAATTTCTTAATTAATTAGAAAATCTTTCTTTAATAAGTTAGAAACTAATTTTCAAAATATTAAAGAAAGCACATTTCTCCTAATTAATAAATGAAAATACTTTTCAAAGTTTAACCAAGAAAATTACTTTTCTAAAAAATCAGGAAACTTATTGTTCATAAATAAAGAAATAATTTCTAAATAAATTGAAACAAATAAATTCATAAATTTAATTTATCTCAATCAAATTGGAACAAATAAATTTAATTAAGGAACACCTTTCTTAATTACTTAAGAAATCACTTTTCTTAATTTTAAAGAGCCTAATTAATTAATTTTAATCTAATTGAAACTAATTAATTGTAAATTTAGAAACAAATTTTCTAAAATTATTACGAATAAATATAATTATTAATCTTAATCATATTAAGAAAAATAAATACTTTAATATTAAAATAAAATTTCGTCTTAACTAATATAATCTCATTATATTGGTTATCTAATATAACCTAATTATGAAAAATAACTTTTTAAAATATCTGTTTGATTCTAATTATTGATTTGATAATTTATTTAATTTAATAATTCAACTCCTTGAAAAAGTAAACTAAATTCCAAATCGTTTCTAATAAAATCAACCTAGAAAACACATTTCTAAATTTATTAGGGATTTAAACTAATTTAATCTAAATTAAACTAATTTAATTAAAATTAAGGATTAAAATATATAAAAATAAATAAAAAAGGGTTGGGACTCTCTGACACTTGACAAGCGCATGTGATGTAGGCACGCATGTATTACACGTGCCCCATCGTTTTTACGCATATTTAGGGTTTCTAAAAATTTTTCCACGCTACCGAATTGTTTCTGCTTTGCTGCACCTCCATCGTTATTGGCCAGCTATATTGGGCATGTTTGCCCTGCGATGACTATCGCCGCAACGAGAGCGATTGTTGCCCCAGTCAGTGACAATTGTCACCACTAGCTGCTTCGATGTATTTAATAGCAATCTCCTCTGAATCAACATTCAGAACACATACAAAGCATATACAAAACACAGAACAATAACGTACATGATGAGTGTTTTGCAATAGCCACAAACAACCAAAAAATTTACAGAACATAAAAAATCCAATAAACAATAGGAGGTTATGTTTCCAAAAATTACCAAAGAATAGAGGCATACAGAGAATTTCCAGAAAACTTAAACAAAAGGACATATTCATTTAAGTTTATTTCAATTAAAAGAAAATTAAACCTAATTAATGAAATCCTAATCAATATTAGAACATGTATAATTTTTATTTCTGATCCATGCAACATTTGCATCAACAAAATTTAAACCTTAATTAATATTTTTTATAACAATCAAACTATTTTAATCAAATTACAGAATTAAAAATTACTATGATGCTACTGTTGGAAAATCAGGATGGAATTCGATATTGACTTTAGCAAAATAATTATGAAACTTTTTTCATATTTTCATTTCTCAAAAACGAAGATCACTTTAATTATATAAAATGATTAAAACATAAATCATAATAAAGCATGAATCTTAATCCATACTTTATTCTGAAGCTTGATTTTTCTTCTTGCATTCCTTGAATTATTTCCAAAATTAGTCAATCTCAACTATTGTAGCCGTTAGGGATGGCAATTCTGGTCCGGCACTACTTGCCTGGCCAGGCCCATTTTTGACCTGATTTGAGCGGGCCGCGAGCTAGACCATTTTTCAAAAAGACGTCATTTTGAATTTTTTCCTTTCAAAAATAAATGGGCAGGCCGGGCTCGTGGCCTGCTGGGCCATGGGCTGATCAACTAGCCGGCGGGTCGAGCCACTAGCTAGACCATCCAGACCTGCGCGGGTCACGGGTCGTCCGGTGCGCCATCATGGGTCAGGCCAGCCCGGTATATCTAGTAGTCGCACAAGTATTGGACCTCTAATGGTATCCGCAGAACAAGTTGAGGATTGTAACATTTACGGAAAGGGTTAGGCAAGTGGTAGCTCCATTAGAACTTAAGTCTACTTATAATAAGTTTTGGACATTTTAGTGATTTAATTGAAATTAAATTCTAATTTCAATTAAACTTTAATTAGAATTACAAATAATTCTAATTAAATATCAATTATGTGCAAATGAGATTTAATATCTCATATTGATCATTGTTTATTAAATATCTCATACTTAATTATAAAGCTTCTCAAACTTTACAATCAAGTCCAACTTCATTAAAATATCTTTGCTCACTTCAACCCATTCTTTATATGAGACTCATTAGGTTTCCAAATATGATAGCAATTATAAATTATAATTATAATTCATAGTTATAATTAGATAAATTAAAACTCCTTTTAATTTATCTTTAATTCTCCAATTAAACAATTTATAATTATATATCAAGATTAGTATCTAGTAACACATCATAACTATCTAAATATTTAAGAATGTTAAAGTGGTTTTAACTAACCTTTCTGTGTATGATTTTTTCGTATAATTCAATTCTTTCATCATACGATGTTATGATTTGACATAAAGTATAAAATTAATGCCTACTATATTTTGAGTCCAATCATATTATTTCTCTGTCATTAGCTATAGATTCTATTAATTTCATTTGTAAACTATTTACAAAACATCATTCTACCTTGGCCAAGGATTTCCTGAATCAGTACTAATCAAGAACAAAAAAAACATTCTCCCTAATTACTTTAGAGTGAAGAATCCTATCTTGATCACTTAACTACCTCCACATAGTTCATGCTACATCTAATGACTACCGACTAAACGACTAAAGATTAGAATATGTCATAAGTAGTATTAAAACATAGCAATCCCTATACAATATAACTTTGAAGACCTCAAGTCAAAGGATCACTTATACAATCATCACAATAAGAATTTTGGTAAACATACAAGTATTGTTCCAAATGGATTTCTCATATTGGGTCTTTCAGTGAACTTGTTCTCTAACAAGCACCCTCACAATTGTTTAAGTATCTCCATACTTAATTCTATGAGATCGACTATTTCCTTCCTTCATAAGGAAAAACATAATGTGAGCTAATCTTTTTACGTTCTATTAATATCCAGACTTAATAGAACAATGACTATGAACAATTTAGGGCTAATATATACTGCATTATGAATCTTATAATTATAATCTCATTACAATTTTATTTGCAATATATAATCATCCCATGAACTTTATCATATACATCTAAATATGTATAAGATAAAGAATATTTTAAAATTATTTTCTCACAAAGTACAACCAGTCGATTGGATGTAGGGCAAAAACCAACAATATATGCTTTGTTTTTTTAATAGTGTTGATCTATATAATTACTTTTTTCACTTTATTATTATTCTATAAAAGTTTATGTTGATTAGTGTTTGTTGTAATGAGTTACATATCAATATTCTATTCATATCAAACTAATTTAACCATTTGATGATCTAACCAGTCACATCCAATTTAAGAGAAATATTCTTTTGATTTTATGCATTTATCATATGTATATATTATTGTTAACATTTTCATTTTCATTTGTAGAAGGATTTCAAGGTTTAGATAACCAATGTGTTATGAGAGACAAATATTCTATAAAGTAGTAGTCTAAATTCTAAAACCATTAGTTGATGCCTTGCGATGGTCATATTGAGATCGTTATTAATGTTGAGTTTGCCATGATTGCATGCATCACATGCATGATAATGCAGTGGAAGTGTCCGAATCAAGATTTCGACGCCATGATAACCCAAAAACTACAGAATCCAACATCCATGCATATATATGTAAAAGAACATGAAATATAAAACTTTTTACCTTATGTTTCTCCTCCTTTCTTGTTTCTTCTCCTTGTTTGGCTTGTTACAAACACTAAACAGAACACGCAAAGAAGACGAAGAAACAATGTATAAAGGTAATTTGAGTACCAAACTAGATGAGTTCTAATAAATGCTCAAAATGATGGAAGATAGATTAAGAACCTTGTTGCATGCATTTTGATTCATGCAACAATGGCATAAATTGCAAGAACAAGGTTCTTGATACCTCTCTCTAGAACTCTTCTAGAGCCCTTATCTTTCACTTGAGTGTGTAAGAAGTGATAAAAACTTATGTACATAAGTGAAGAACTCACTTATGTACCCTTTCGTGCCTTTTCTCATAATCGTGGCCTAGGCTCGCCCCATCTTAAATTTGGCCATACATACTATGTTTTCCATCCGATCTTTTATACATATGACCCTTAGGTTCCCAGTTATTTTAGGCACTTGAATTAACTCTTAATTTAATCAAATCATGAAGGGCTTCATGATGCTAATTTGTCGGAATATAAGTGGATTAACACACGAACTCTTCGATAGTTAACTATCTAACTTATAAACCTTTCCATAGACAATTACCATGCAATTCATCCTTTCACCATACTATACCCCACTTGGTTCGGAGTATGCACTATGTGTCAACTCCTACTAGACTGACTACGTCAGATCTAGTCCAAGTGATGTTATTTCTTGTCCTGGGTTCTCATTATTGTATGTGTCATTGAAGACTCTCTTTATGACAAATAATTGCTTTGGCCAGAGACTCCTGAGTAATGATCCCGATAAGAGGCCATGGGTATCATCTCCTTCTATCAGAAGTGGTGAATCCTTTATTGGCTACCCAATTACCTTCGAATATAAATAGCTGTACCCAATCATCACCCTAAGAGTGACCTCGTCTTGAGGTAACAAGAAATGATGTCAAAGCACATGATTCGTATCCAAGACATCCTTGAGTACCTCAAGTCTAAGGATATTTGCACCATTGTTGTGATGAGATTAATCATTGACATTCGATAGATCATCCATATGATAATCTCATAGCTGGTCATCCGATGTACTTACTACTCTTAGTAAGCATCCACATGTTAACTTTAAACAACTCATGCTTATGATTAGAGATTATCTAGATATTAATATAATTGTGCATGATAGGAATCTCATTATCATGATCTCATCATGATTCCTTTCATGTTATGTTTTGTTTCATAGACTTCATTAATTCGATTTAAGATCAATATCAAGTCATATATAAACGAATATCAAATTAATGAAAAATGCCTTTCGCTTTATTAATTAAAATAAAGTTTGTACAAAAGTGCTAAAGGTGATTGCCTTTGTAGCATTACTCTAACAATTAAGTATTCGAATATTGATGCAATCACTACAAGAAAATTCAGAATTTGCGTCGGAATAATACCGACGGAATAAATTTCGTCGCCCCTTACCGACGGAAATGAATAAATCTGTCGCTGAAAATAAACATTTACCGACCGCGAACCCATCCGTCGGCAATATTGACGGGGAAAATTTGACCAAGAATCTGCGACAGACAATAGCGACGGAAAATGTCTCGGCGACGGTAAAAAACGCGGGAACAGTTCCCGCAA
>JAOTJB010321314.1:0-14410 GCA_027123815.1 Erythroxylum minutifolium | reverse complement strand
AGTCATATCCTAGGCTTCCTTGAGGTGGATCACACCATGTATGCTTCTCTTCTTGTCTTTCACATGCCTATGGTTCTGCATCAATAATTAAAGAAAATGAGGGCAGTGTAAGTGAAAGTGAAAACATATTTTGATGATAAGTCTATGCCATGCTTATTTAAGTGAAGTAGGAGTTTGCTAAAAATGGAGAAATTCTACTGATAAGTTATGCTTTAAGTATCCAAGTGAAAGAGGAAAAGGTACAAAGACAATATTTTGCTAGTAATAATTTAGTTGATAAATTAAGTTTACCTATGTTTAAACATCCTAGACCTTATAAATTTTACTGGTTGAACAAATGTGAAGAAGTTAAGGAGCATAAGAAAATATTAGTTTCTTTCTTTATTAAGTGTTATAAGGACGAGATAGTGTGATGTAGTACCTATGAATGTTGGGCATATCTTGTTGGGGTATCCATGGCAATATGATAGGTGAGTAGTTCATATTTGTTTACAAACCAATATTATTTTATAATGAATAAAAAACTTATTACCCCTCACTCCTAAACAAGTATATAAGGATTAAGTGAGACTAGAGAAGTTAAGAAAAAAGCAAGATAGTGAAAGCAAAATTAAGGTATTGAATTCAAAAGAAAATGAGAGAGTTAGATAAAAGAGCAGATAAAAAGAAAGAGAGAAAAGTGAGTTTTTATGCAAAAGAGTGACATTAAGAGAGCTTGGTTTTCAAGGCAGCCTATACTTATACTTATGTTCAAGGAAACATGTTTCATGCTAATGATAACAAATCTTTTTGGCCTAGCGCTTTTCTTTCTTTGTTACAGGAGTTTAATGATATATTCCACTAAGAAGTGCCATGTTTTACCACCAGTTAGAGAAATATAATATCAAACTGTCTTCTTTTCTAGTGCTAGTATTTCAAATAAACCAGTGTGTAGGAGCAATCATGAGGAAACAAAGGAGCTACAAAGGCAAGTTGAGGAATTGATGGAAAAGGGTTAAGTGTAAGAAAGCAATATGCATGTGCAATTTTGATCTTGCTAGTGCCTAAGAATGATGGCATATAGAGTATGCTTGTTGATTGTCATGCCTAAACAAAATTAATATAACATATAGACATTCCATAGATGATGAATTACATGGTGCTTGTCTGTTTTATAAAATTAATTTAAAAAGTGGATATCACCAAATATATATGAAAGAGGGTGATGAGTGGAGAATAACCTTTAAAATAAAATATGATTCATATGAATGGTTGGATAGGCCTTTTGGTTTAACTAATTCACTTAATGCGTTTATGAAACTTATGAACCATTTTTAATGTGTTTTGTTAAAAAATTTGTGACTGTTTATTTTGATAATATTTTGGTTTATAGCAAAAACCTTGATGTGCATGTTCACCTTATGAGGTAGGTTTTCATAGCTGCAAATTAGGGAATTAAATTTATTTTACAAGTTCTTTTACTTTAGGCAAATTTAATATTTCTAAACCCAAATTACAATTAGATTTAAGTTTGGTTTTTTTGGTCTTATGCCTTCCTCTATATAAAGGAACGTTTTATACTTGTATGAGATAGAATAATCATTATTAACATTTAAGTGGAATTCTCTTTCTTGGTTATGCATTGAACTCTTTGAACTTATTAAGTTTTTAACTTGTGACGTTCATTACTAGGACTTATAATTTGCCTTCGTTTCTTTATCCTTAAGTGTGGCCTATATAACCTTTCTTATCAATTGGGTTCTTGTTTGATCATACAAACAACAAGTCTAAGTTCCTTTTATAAATCTGGTCTCTTAGAGGATTCTAAGGGAAAGGTATCAATTTCAATTGCTGGGTCTTACTACTCTTAGTAAGGTTCACATTAAAATAACTAATAATGTAAAAAATATGACCTAAACACCTGTCATGCCAAAACTTAACAAAGACAAGATGTTAGCTAAGGTATAAAAACTAACAAACCATCTTATAGTTTTATCCTCCTATAATTAAACATGGAATCACCTAAAATATCAATCACATAAGATGTTAAACTCAATCATATTGTTGATTAAGATTGAAAAGTCTCCCCTAATTCCATAGAACTTTAATTAGATGAAACTTTAAGAATTCACATAAAAATTAACCTAAAAAAGAAAATACTCATTAGTAAAAAACAAAAATGTAAAAATTAAAATAAAATACAATAAAGATAGAAATGTTAGGTTGCCTCACAAAAGGTGCTTCTTTATGAGTCTTGTAGCTAGAATTCCTACTTAAGCCTCTAAAGATCCACAATTAACTAATTGCTTCCACTCTTATTTGAATCTAAGGCTCCTTAGCTCCCTTATGTTCCATTAGCCCCATTCACCTTCTTTTCCTTACAGGTATAGGGATCCTATTAAATCAAATTAAACACTAATAATATATCTTGAACATTTTTTTATTAGAAAGGAGATCCTTTGGTCATTCAATGTTAATACATTTCAAACATGTTCATGTACAAAGTTGATGTCACAATAGGTTAAGGTGTTTGTTGCTCTAGATTGACACTTCCACTAATTTGCTTTTGTTTATCACTTCCTTGCCCACTTTATCTTGCTTATCTAAGCTTTGATGTCCTCCTTTTTAGCATCTTTAGCATTAAGTGTTTTTCCCTTTCTAAATGGTATGGCTAATGCTCATTCTCTTCAGTTAACCTATTTATCACTATGAAGTTCACCTTGAAATTTTCACCATCCATCTCACTATTTGGTTGACTTGAATCTCTAAATTGTAAATGGCTGCATAATTAGATTTTACGATCTATTCAAGTTGGTCCATATGAGATTCAAATTCTTCTAATCATTCTAATCATTTTAATCTTTCATTGAGGGAAGACAAAATCTACATAATCATATCTTCCATCTCATTGCCCTATGGTAGTGGATACTAAAATTGGAGTTGTTAATGGAACTCAAGTGGTCCCATAAGTTTACCTACTCTAGCTCTTTGCTCCAAAAAAAAGATATTTACATGATTACTTAATCCCAGATGATGCATATTAGAGAAGGGATAGTTCATGTTGTTTAGGCATATAATCAGTATCTTCAAAATAGTAAGGGGCCTACTCTATATTTAAACATGGAAGGGAAGGACATATGCTACAATGATAGCAAACCCCTTATAAGCTATGTCATGATTTATGAACATCTTCATCTAGTTAGAAATATTAGTAATTTATGTCATCGTCTTAAAATGCATGATTTTTTTACCAATCCTAAAAATTCCACATATGAGAATGCTAAATTATACACAACTAAAGGAAAATAAAAAAACTAGATTGAAAAAATAGTAATTTAATCGTTCCTTGTAACAGTGCCAAAAATATGATCTAATCATTTATCTACAAGTATAAATAGTTAATTGTTTTAAGTTACTAAAACTTGAGTAAATCTAAAGTATCAATTGCATAAGAACTATATCAATAAGTTTATTAATCCTAGTTAAACAATAAAATTAAATAAAGCACAATATTACAAAAGATAACTAAATCACTAAACTAACAAAATTATACAATTAAACTAATGAAAAGAATTTAATTAAAAGAATACTAGGCCTTTAGGATTCACTTATATGGAATTCCAATTGCTATGTAAGATTGGTTATCTAGGTTGAAATAATAATTAACCTAAAATACAAATGCCCTCTCTTGAGGCATAAATGTATGTTCAGTTAGGAAACTAAAACTAACAACCCTCTCATTGCCTAAATTAACCTAAACAAATTCATTCAATATAACTATTCTTTTTATTATTACAATAGTCTATGATACTTTCATCTTCTAGATCTAAGGTGTTTATTCTCTTAGTGTATAGATTTTACTTCAACTCGTGGCCCTTTATTAAATACCTAAGATTTAATAATCTATAATGATTAGGCCTAAATCTAATAATTAAGAATAAAGACAGTAATTCCAATCAATGAATAATTAAGTCATGTAATAATAATTCAAGAATCTATTACATGGTATCCCTATCCTTAACTACTATTTGTAGCCATGAAATATAACTAAAACAAACCTAAAATAAGAAAATAATAACATAAAATAAAGAAACAAAGGAAAGAATTGAAAGCCTAATTGTCTTTTAATGATTTAATAAGTCTTGACATGTTTGACTCCTTCTTGATATTGGTTTTTTTCACTTGTGTTGAATATATGCTCTCCACTTTGCTCATTTTATCCATCCATTGGTTATTTAAATGATTCTTTTACTCAACCCTTTAGTTTAAATATCCATTCTAGGAAAATCAAATCACGAAATCAAAAGTAATATTAGTAGTAGTACTTGTCTAAACGTTATTTTTTGATGGAATTCTCTTTTGGTAATTTTTCTTGTTACTGATTATCTTGACTACTAATTTAGGTTTATTTTAGTTTATATTTCTTCAATGAAACCCATCAATCACTCTTTTAATCATTTTATTCAAACTCAATAGTAATTTAAGGTTTTCTAATCCATTTTGCTGCCTCAAGGAATCGGCTCCTACTTAACATTGTATTCCTTATCAATGAATGGTGCACTTGCCTTAGTTGTAGGTAATAGACTAGTAATAGAAAAAACTTATAATTTGATAGAAAACAAAACAACCTATCATGTTTTTGATGTTACTGCTAATAAAGCAACTGGTTTTTAATAGATACATTAACTTTTTTCCTAGTCTTGTATATTTACTATATATTTGTTCATTTTCTTTATAAATGTCTTATTCTTTTCTTTGTACTTATGTCACTTTGATTTTTAGGGTATTCTTGACGTATGACAAGAAGCTGGCATTTTGTTTTCCTAGAAGAAGACCTAAAACTTGAAGGAATACTTCATCAAAAACAAAGGGAATGGAATAAATAAGAAACTAGAAATAAAATAGACATATAACTTAAAACAATGATGGAGTATGCAAACCATCCCTTATGGGGATGCAATAGCATAATAAGGCTAGAGACTAATGCTAATTACTTTGAGATCAAGTTCAACGTAACCCAAATGTTGTAATAGAACAATTATTTATTTAATGAATTATTTGATATGTGGGGAATTTAATTCATACGAAATTGTTTAGGATTCTTTCGAAAATAATAGATTCTAGTGGTAGTGAATTATGAACTAATGATTCTAGGGCCATAATTAAATTTCTAAAAGGGATATTAACTTAATTTAGCACACATAGGGAGATCATAAGTGATGGGGATCAAGATACTGTCCAAATGATCCCAGATGATGTTAGCAAATTTTCCCGAGACCCATTGCAAGGAATTGGATGTCCAATGACTAGAACAAGAACAAAACGAATGAAAGAAGCTTTGTAAGGATTAATTATGGAGATACAAGAAAAGGAGGCTATTATTGAAGTTGCTAAGGCATTACTAATTAATTACTTATCTTCACGTATAAGATGTTGGACAAGACTTAATACATGGTGAGCTAAGCTTGGAACCCAAGATCCAATGATGATCATCACTATAGGTTTGAAAGAAGCCCAATCTACATAATTAAGATACAATCAAAAAATGGTCTGGTTATGTTGATTTAATTAAGCCCAAATTTATGTTTTTTTAGTGAATAAGGCCTTATTAAGACTTGTCCCTTAATAATTTTGTTCGTATCTTGATAAATCATATTGTTTCCTTAATTTAGGAGACATCCACATTCTAGATTGATTTGTATCCTGAAATTAAGGATTCCTTTTCTTATTTAGGTCCTTCCTACTTAAGTATGAACTAGGAATAGGTAAGAAAGCCCTTTCCTTATAGGATTAGGATATTATGATGCTTATTTAAAGGGCCATATCATGTATTACGAGATCATCATCACTACCAATAAAAGCTGAGTTATTTTCCAGCAAGCTTTGCTTGTTGTTTTGTGTTATTGGTGGAATATAAATCTGACTTGTCAAGGGAGTGATCAACCTTTTTGGCTTCTTAAGATTAGGATTTTAAGGATTTAGCTTCCTTAGGTTCTAATTTGATCGTTTAACTTTTTTTTTAGGATTCTGGGCACACATAACAAATGGATTAAGAGTTCCTAAGGCAAGTTGCCTAGTGGGTTTGTATCGTTTGGTATCAGAGTGTTAGGTTTGTAGAAATCAGGTTTCTATCCTTTCTTTATCATTATTTTGTGTTTGTTTCCTTTGTCCTTTGTTAGAGCCCTTACGATTTACAATTTTTGTTCATTCTTTTACCTAAGTTCAGTTTTAAATTCATTGCAATTCTTTTGTTGCTATCTTTTAAAGATCAAAATTTTCTTTTCATTTTGAATCAGTTTTGTTCTAATTAAAACAAAACAAAACAAAACTAAAAGGAGAAAAGAAAAGAGACGTGAACTGATTTGTGTATCTTGCATTTGATTGAGTTATCTATTAGGATTGCAATTTCATTCATTTTTTGTAATCAAAGAATCATATTCTAAGACAATTATTCATAAAATATTTTCTTTCCTTTTCTAAGTTTGGTTAAGTGATTCTAGGTCATTTGTCTAATTCTTGAATAATTTCATGCTCCTTTCTTTGCTAGAAAATTCATTCGTGATAAAGCAATTACAAGTTGTTCACTTCTCTTTTTGCTTCCTATTGAAGTTATTTTGTTTCCTTGACTCCTTAATTATTATTTTCTTTATGTTTACCATTTGCCTCAGCTAAGTTTTCAAAGTTTTGATTTTTAAGATTTGCAATCTTCTAACTGAATACTTCTTTTGATTTCTTAGACTTGATTCTCATAAGAACATAAAAAAGACGGCTGGCTTAAGTGGAAAAAAAAGGCAAGAGTGGTGAGATCAACATCGTGAAAAGCCAAAAATAGAGTGAAACACGAGTGAAACTTACATTATTTCGAGTGTAAATGCATGAGTGAGTGAGTGAAGATCCTATTTTGTTTTTCTAAGAACTTTTCTTATAGGTTATAAACATGAGTAGTGAAGGAGAACAATAAAAATTTGACATGAAACTATTTATGAAGGCTTTCAATGAATAATTTAAGAAGTTGAACACTAGGTTAGATAATTTGCAATCTTCATCAGCTTCTAAATCCACTAGAAGGCTTGTATTTGAGGAGAAGAGGAAGACGAATTAGAGTATGAAGATTCCAACTCTAGATGAGGCAAGAAGGATATTTCCAAAATGTATAACAATTTAGGTAGCATAAAATGACGATTCCAAACTTTCAAGGAAAGAATGATCCCGACCTCTATTTGGAGTAGGAAAGAAAGGTTGAGCATGTATTTGACTACCATAACTACTTCTAGGAGAAGAAAGTGAAACTTGTAGTTGTTGAATTCATAGATTATGCAAGTATTTAGTAGGACCAATTAGTGATAAATAGAAGGAGGAATGGTGAGAGACTAATTTAGTCATGGGAAGAAATGAAGATGGTAATGCGCAAGAAATTTATACCTAGTCATTACTATAGAGATTTGAATAGAAAGTTGCAAAGGCTGGTTCTAGAGTCCAAGAGTGTAGAAGACTACTACAAAGAGATGAAGGTGGCCACCATTAGAACAAACATAAAGGAGAACTGAGAGGCAACAATGGTGAGATTCATAGATGGTTTAAAAAAATAGATTACTGATGTGGTAGACTTACAACGCTATGTGGAGATGGAGGAATTGCTATATAAGGCCATTAAGGTTGAGAAGCAACAAAAATCAAGAAAATCAGGTTTGGCTTCTCACTCCTCTTAGAAGTCAACTTGGAAAGACAAAGACACCAACTCAACCTTGAAATTGAAAGGAGATGTAAAGCCAAAGGATTTGGTTGCTGCTTCTAAAGGTAAAATTGAAACTAAATCTTGTTCTAAATCTTGTGATATTAAGTGCTTTAGGTGTCAAGGGCTTTGATATATTGCTTCTCAATGTTCAAACAAAAGGGTACTGATCGTGTTAGAGATGGTGATGTAGAGAGTGTTGGTTCAAGTGGTGATGAAATGCCACCATTAGAGGACTGTTTTGATGTTGATGTTGAAAAACCCATGCATGGAGATATACTGGTCGTAAGGCCTGCACTAAATATTTAGTCCAAGGATGAAAATGAAGGGGAGCAACGTGAACACATTTTTCATACTCAGTGCCATATTAAAAATAAGGTTTGTAGCGTGATTATTGATAGTGGCAGCTGTACTAACATTGATAGTACTTTGTTTAGTAGATAAACTGAAATTGGATACCTTCAAGCATCCTAAACCATATAATTTGCAATGGCTGAATGAATGTGGAAAAATTAAGGTGGCTAAGCAAGTTTTAGTGTCTTCTTCTATTGGCAAATATAGAGATGAAGTTTTTTGTGATGTGGCACCAATGCATGTTGGACACATTTTATAAGGTCGTTTATGGAAATTTGATAGGAAGGTTAGACATAATTGATACACGAATTGTTACTCTTTTGTACTTAATAACCAAACCACTGTACCCTCTTAAACCTTTGCAAGCTCATGAGAATAAGACCAAGATAGCAAGTGAGTATAAAATGAGAGGAAATCAGATTAGTAAGCAAAAGGAAAAGAAAAAGAAAGAAAAGCAATAAATTAGAGAAAAGAAAGAGAGTGAGCCTGAGAGGAAAAATAAAGAGAGAGATAATCAAGAAAGAGAGAAAAGCAAGAATTAAATGTAATTACTGGAAAAAGTGAGGTTAAGAGTGCTATGTTTGCAAGGCAGTAACTACTTGTACTTATCTAAAAGGATGTTTATTGTTCTACTAATGACCTTAACCTTACTTTGCCTAGTGTGGTTGTTTCGTTGTTACAAGAGTTTCAGGACCTTTTCTCTCGAAGAGATAGCACATGGACTACCCCCTTTAAGAGGCATTAAACATCAAATAGATTTCATACCTAGGATGCTATTCCTAACTGACTTGCCTATAGAACTAATCCCTAGGAAATAAAGGAAATGCAAAGACAAGTTGATGAACTAGTGCAAAAGTAATTTTTGAGAGAAAGTCTTAGCCCATGTTCAGTTACCGTAATCTTAATCCCAAAGAAAGATGGAACATGGCACATGTGTCTAGATTGCTAAGCCATAAACAAAATAATGGTTAAGTATAGACATCCTATCCCTCGATTAGATGATATGCTTGATGAATTATATGGCTCATGCTTGTTTTCTAAGATTGATTTAAAGAATGGCTACTATCAAATTCGTATGAAAGAAGGAGATGAATGGAAAATGATGTTTAAAACTAACTAGGGATTGTATGAGTGGTTAGTAATGCCCTTTGGATTAACTAATGAACCTAGTACTTTCATAAGACTTATGAACCATGTCTTGCATGCTTTCATTAGAAAATTTGTGGTATTTTACTTTGATGATATTTTGGTTTATAGTAAGAATTTAAATGATCATATGGAAAAATGACATGTTATTTTTAGTTTGTTAAGAGAGAACCAATTGTATGCTAATCTTAAAAAGTGTACATTTTGTATGGAATATATTGTGTCTCTTGGATTTCTTATTAGTTTATAGGGAGTTAGTGTTGATGTAAAGAAGATAAAGGCGACAAGGGATTGGCCTACACCTAAGAATGCGAATGAGGTGAGAAGTTTTCATAGTCTAGCAGGTTTCTATAAAAGGCTTGTTATAAACTTTAGTTCCATTACTACACCTTTCAATGAACTTGTTAAAAATAATATTGTTTTTAAGTGGGACGATGTGCCTGATCGAGCTTTTAATATATTAAAAAAAAAGCTAACTAATGCATCTTTTTATGTCTGCCTAATTTTGGTAAACTTTTGAAGTTAAATGTGATGCATCTGGAATAGGAATAGGGGCTATATTGATGAAAGACTCTAAATCAATCACTTATTTTAGTGAAAAGCTAAATTGGGTAGCATTGAACTATGCTACTTATGATAAAGAATTGTATGCATTAGTAAAAACTCTTGAAACATGGCAACACTATGTGTGGCTAAGGGAATTCATCTTTCAATATGATCATGAAAGTTTAAAGTTTTTGAAATCCCAAGGTAAGCTCAATAAAAGGCATGCCAAGTGGCCAGAGTTCATAGAAACGTTTCCTTATTTCATAAAGTACAAACATGGAAAGGAGAACATTATGGCTGATGCATTGTCTAGAAGGTACACATTACTTGCTTCTTTGAAAACTAAACTACTTGGTTTTGAATTGCTTAAAGAATTTTATGCAAATGATTATGATTTTGGCCAAGGGTGGGATGCTTGTTCCAAATGTACGTTTGGTGACTTTTATAGCCATGACGAATTTCTAATTAAGAAAGATAAATTGTGTGTGCCTACTGGTTCTATCCATGAGTTACTTGTTAGGGAGACTCTTGAGGGCGATTTGATGGGGCATTTTGGTGTCCAAAAGACTTTGGATATATTGCATGAACAATTTTATTGGCCTAAAGTGAAACATGATGTGCAAGCTAATTGTTACAAGTGTATAACATGTAAGTAAGCAAAGTCTAAAGTAAAACTACATGGTTTATATACCCCTTACCTATGCCTACTCAACCTTGGATTGATATTTCCATGCATTTTGTCATAGGTTTTCCAAGGTCTCAAAGTGGTAAGGACAACATATTTGTTGTTGTTGATTGGTTTAGCAAAATGGGTCATTTTATTGCATGTTCTAAAACCAATGATGCAACACATATTGCTGATTTGTTCTTTAAGGAGGTTGTTCGATTGCACAATTTGCCCAAGACAATTGTTAGTGATAGAGATGTTAAGTTCTTAAGTCATTTTTGGCACACTTTGTGTACTAAGTTAGGACTAAACTTTTGTTTTCTACTATTTCACATCTCCGAACGAATGGGCAAGCTAAAGTAGTTAATAAGACACTCACTACTTTGTTATGTACTATAATATATAAAAACCTAACAATGGGAAAAGTGTTTTCCACATATTGAGTTTGCCTACAATAGGTTTATTCATTCTACTACTTCCTTTTCACCTTTTGAAGTTGTATATGGCTTTAATCCTTTAACTTGTTTGGATATTTTACCTTTGCCTACTGATGAACATGTTAATCTTGATGGGAAGAAAAAGGCAAATTTTGTGAAGAAATTACACTCCAAGGTTTGAGCAAACATTGAAAGGAAAAATGAAAAATATGTAAGACAAGCTAATAAGGGGTGTACAAAACTTGTTTTTGAACTTGGAGATTGGATGTGGGTGCATATGAGGAAGGAACAATTTCTCACACAAAGGAAGTCCGAATTGCAGCCTAAAGGAGATGGACCTTTTTAAGTTTCGGAGAGGATCAATAACAATGCCTACAAGCTTGATTTGTCAAGCAACTATGGTAATGTTAGTGCTACTTTTAATGTTGCTAATTTATCTTTTGTTTGATATAGGTCATTCGAGGACATATATTTTCGAAAGGGGGTGGAATGATAGGGATCAAGATACTAATCGAATGGCTCTAGATGATGTTAGCAAATTTTCTTGAGACCCATTGCAAGGAATTGGAGGTCCAATGACTAGGGCAAGAACAAAAAGAATGAAAGAAGCTTTACAAGGATTAATCATGGAGATGCAAGAAAAGGAGGTTATTATTGAAGGTGCTAAGGCATTACCAAGATTAATTACTTATCTTTATGTACAAGATGTTGGACAAGACTTAGTACATGGTTAACCAAGCTTGGAATCCAAGATGCAAGGCTGATCATCATATATGGGTATGAAGAAAGCCCAATCTACATAATTAAGGTGCAATCAACAAGTGGGTTGATTATGTTGATTTAATTAAGCCCAAATTTACGTTTTTTAGTGAATAAGGCCTTATTAAGACTCGTTCCTTAATAATTTTGTTCATATCTTAATAAATCATATTGTTTCTTTAATTTAGGAGATATCCACATTTATGACTAATTTGTATCCTCAAATTAAGGATTCCCTTCCTTATTTAGTTCTTTCCTTCTAAATTCTGAACTAGGAATAGGTAAGAAAGCCTTTCCTTACAGGATTAGGATATTATGATGCTTATTTAAAGGATCATCATGTATTACAAGATCATCATCACTATCAATAAAAATGGAGTTATTTTCTATCAAGTTTTGCTTGTTCTTTTGTGCTTTTGGTGAAATACAAATATGACTTATTAAGGGAGTGATCAACTTTTGTGGCTTCTTAAGATCAGTTTTAAGGATTTAGCTTCCTTAAGGTTCTAATATGATCGTTCAACTTGTTTTCTAGGATTCTGGGCACACATAACAAATAGATCAAGAGTTCCTAAGGAAGGTCGCCTAGTGAATTCGTATCAATAAGGCTATGTTTGGTTGGATGTAAGGTTTTTAATGGAATGGAATGATTTATAATGGAATAGAATGTAAATGAAAGTAATATTAGAAAATTGTTGTTTGGGAGGGATAAAAGGGTTCAGAATGTAATATAGTGAAATGTTGTTTGCAAGAAGGGTTTATAATGTAATATAGTTAAATGTTGTTTATCATTTTACATTTCTATACCTCCTAAATCGGAAGTTTCTTATTTTTACTATTTAGGATGAAATAGGATGTATTATAAAGCTATCCTCTTCCATCCCATCCCATTCCATTCCATTATAAACCCTCCTCTCAGATGATGAAATAATATTACATTTCATTCCATTTCATTAATAAATCCCTAGCCAAACATAGCTTAAATGATAAGGGAACACATTTTCTAATATGCAATTTGACGGGTTGCTAAGAAAATATGGTGTCATACATATAATTATAACCCTTTATCACCCTCAATCTAAAGGTAAAGTAGAAATCTCAAATAAAGAACTTAAATATAGAGGATTCGGGAAAGATTGGGCAATGAGACTAGATGGGTCTTATTTGGTTTATGATACTACATGTAAAACACCTTTTAGGATGACGTAAGTTAGGAAAGAATGCCATTTACCTGTCATACTCGAACATAAAGCATATTTCAACATCAAATTCTTGAACTTTGATTTGAAAAATGTAGGTTGAATGACCTTATAGAGTTTAGTTATCTATATATGAGAATGAAAAAATCTACAAGGAGTAGAATAAACAATGGCATGACTAAAAAATCATTTTGAAAATAAAAAAGATTAATATAATTATATAATTCTCATCTCAGATTACTTCAAGAAAAGTTGAAATTATAGTGGTTTGATCCATTTACAAATAACTGAAATTTCCCTATTATAATGGTTGAGGTCTCACTTCGAACCAAAAGTACTTTAGAAGTTAATTGTCATAGGTTAAAAAAATACTGGGCAAATAACAATAAGGAAATAAAGGAGACAATCACCATTCAAGACCCTTAAAAATTAAAGAAGGATGTCCAACTATATGAATATTAAAGAAGTTCTTGTTGGAAAGCAACCCAATATTTTCTTTTAGCCACTTAAATTTTTACATAAAATCAATTTAATTAATATAATTTTATGTTAGATTCATATTACAATTATTTTTCTTTCAAATAGTTTAATGGTTTATATTTCTTTAGGTCTATTTTTTGTTTTTTTTGTCTCAATTTTTATGGTTAGGAATCATGGAAGGTAAGAATACTCTTAATATAGATAATAAAAGAGAAGTTATATTGGAAAATTCAAGAAACAGGCCAAAGCCACACATAAAAATTAGGTTTATATTGAATTAAAAAGATTCATGGCTTAAGACACACCTATACCTTAGACTATATCTATTTGTGCACTTGAATAGTTCATGTATAGAGAAATTCAAAGAAACTTTCATATCTCAAAATGAGTTAATATATGATTTTTTTAAAATTTATCCAAAGAGATCCATTGTTTGGGACGCATCCACATTCTAGACCTTGTTATTTATGAAACCAAACACTTATTAGGTAGAAATATTCACAATTCTGGATTTCTAGTAGTTAGAGGTAAGACCGCGTACTATTGGACCTCCTCAAATCTTACATCTTAGTAGGATCTCTACTAGGATATTGTTGTTGTTATATCTACAATCAAGGATATGTCCATGACCTAAATCATGTTTATGTGTTCTTTCTACGAGATCACAATTTAGGATATGCCTATATCCTAAACCATTTCATTTTTATATTGATGTGTGAGAAATAAAGAAATCCATAACCTAGGATATGCCTATGTCCACAACCATGTGTATATGCAAATTCATTGAAATGGTCATGTCTCAGACTTTGTCTTGATAAATTTTATTCAAAAGCTTTATATTTATACGAACTTGAAGTTCTTTCTAAGAAATCCACAATTTGGGATATGCTCATATCCTAGACCATTTCATTTGCTTATTGACATGTGAGAAGTAGAGAAATCCATGACCTAGGATATGCTTATATCCACAACCATGTTTACATGCAAATTCATAGAAATGGTTGTCTTAAACTTTGTCTTAATAAATTTTATTCAAAAGACCACAAAATTTACATATTCTTTATGCACCCTTTGAAATCACTGAAAACTTACACTGAAAATTTCCTAAATT